>JALPCA010000034.1:0-33682 GCA_026538345.1 Cryptococcus sp. GC_Crypt_4 | reverse complement strand
AGCGAGGGGAGTAGCCAGACCAAAGCTGCCTTCAGAACTCATGGAAAAGGTGGATGCGACTTATGGTATGTGACGATATTTTCGAAAAATTCTATGAGACTAACGAGGATCGCTTAGGATCGGGAGGAAGAGGAAGAGGAGGTATGAACCGGAAAGACGAGAGGAAAGCATCGAGACAAGACAAAAGAGCTGGACAGAATCGAGGTCGATATGAACAGGATGATTCAGACGATGACGATGAGGAAGAAGCTGTACCTCAGAAGAAGGCTCAACCTTCACAGAGTGATAAAGCGAAAGGCAAGAGACCGGCTACAGAAGAGGCTGAGAAGCCGAAAAAGAAGAGAAAGTTACCGGAACTCACATTACCTGGAACCAAACAGGATGATGCGGAGGATGGGGAGATTGAGTGGCTGGAATACATGTTGAAGAAGGAGAGACAGAAGGTTACAGACGAAGATGGACTAGATGATGGACTTGATGGTGAGTGGCCACCACTATGTCTAACACACAATATGCTGAAAATCACAGATTTGCTCGATTTCGCAGACCTGATTGGACCGGGAGGAGAGGGTCTGAAACCAGGAGATGAGGTGGATGACGATGGCTTTGATCTGAGCGAACGTGATTCAGAAGAAGATAGTGAACTTGAAGACGAGGATGACATTACCGACGAAGAGGAAATGAACGATTCGGACGAAGATGAAGAAGCTTCGGACGGGTCAGACGATAGCGAACAAAACGGTGAAGAGGAAGCAGAGGAATGGTATGGAATTGCAAGCTCAGACCGAGCTTCGTCCCCTGCGCCATCGATCTTGGAACCGGAAAAGGCAGAGGAACCGACGAAATACATACCGCCGGCTTTACGTGCAGCTCAGTTAGCTGAAAAGGCGTCTGGAGACTCCGCCAAGATAGAAGAAAAGAGGAAACTGGAGAGGAAGTTGCAGGGTCTGTTGAACAAGTACGTCGAATCCCACTCATCCACGCACAATGCTGATCCGGTGATTCCAGATTGAGTGAGGCAAATATCGAAAGTATCATTGCGGAAATCGAAGAGGTGTACCGGAATCACAGTCGAAATGGTGAGAAACTCGTTGTTTGACTCTCGCCCAATATTGATCAACCACAGACGTCACAACATTCATGACAAGTTTGATTCTGCAAGTGATATCAAACAAGGCAAACCTCCTTGATTCTTTTGTCATCCTGTACACTACCCTTGTTGGGGCTTTACACAGGATCATCGGATTGGAATTTGGTTTGTTGCTCAAACACTGTCCTCTGGCCACGCTGACAAACAACAGGTGCTCACTTTGTTCACACGCTCGTCACGCGTTATGACAAACTCACCAATGATCCGTCAGCAACGTCGACTCCGGCTGCGGCCACAATATATGAAACGCCTGATGCATCCAAAGAAGCGCTTAATCTCCTCACTTTGATCGCGGAGCTGTTCAACGCGGGCACCATCAACTCTGGCCTGATCTATGATTTGGTCAGGGGTTTCTTGGCTTCCGGTGATGATGTACAAGTGATGAGCGAGACCGGGGTGGAAAGCTTGCTCAAGATATTAAGATGTAAATCGATTACCTCACGGGTATCATCTGCTGATTCCGTCAGGCTGTGGGCCCCAGTTGCGGTCAGATGACCCTGCAAGTTTAAAAGATATCGTGGGTTTGGTTCAAGACAAAACAAAGGGTAAAGAGAAATCCATGACGTGAGTGTGATGACAATTTGAAGATTGATTATCAACCCGCTTGATGATAAATCCCATTGACAACATCAGTACTCGAGCGCGATTTATGGTCGAGACACTCACAAACATCAAGAATGGCAAACAAAGATCAACACCAGGTGACCGACCCGGTGAAGCCGCGGAGCGAATGAAGAAGTTCTTATCAGGTCTAGGTCGTAAACGGAGACGTTAGTCATCTAATCTATAACTTCGTAATGATCACTGACAAGATCCGCAGTACTTGCCTCGGAACCGCTCAGAGTATCCCTGGCCGACCTGTTGGCCGCGGACAAAAAGGGGAAATGGTGGTTAGTAGGAGCGGGCTGGGCGGGTAATCCCCTAGTTGAACACGAAGAAGCTCGGGCAAAAGCAAAAACTAATCAGCCGAAGCCCGTTAAAGACGCACCGGTCGAAGATGAACAAGTTTTATTGGATATGGCGAGGAAACAAGGGATGAATACAGATGTAAGGCGGTCAGTATTTGTCATCATGATGACAAGTGAGGTGAGTATGCCCGAACATGGGGATACGAAATCATGCTGACAATTCTTATCAGGATTATATGCATGCATGTGACCGACTGGGTCAACTGAGATTTACCGACGTTCAACAAAGAGAATTCATCAGGGTTGCCTTGCACTGTTGTGGATTGGTCGGTGGTTTCCTCAACTTTTCGCAACTGGAATCTGACCATGTCGTAGGAAAAGCGATACAACCCGTACTACACCCTCATTATCAACAACCTGTGTTCTGAATCTTATGATCACCGTTTCACTCTCCAGTATGCGCTATGGGACTTCCTCAAGGAGCTGGGAAGGGACGCTAGTAAGGAGACACGAAGACGAGGTAGAAATGTGGCGAAAGCCATGGCGTACGTAATTGCGCGAGGCAGTTTAGACTTGACCGTTTTCAAGGTGATTTGACCACTCGTCCGTCCTCGTACATCGCTGACTCATCTAGGCCGTCGAATGGACAGAACTGAACTCCGCGACTTCGTCATTCCTCTCGGCATTCATAGTTTACCTAATTGTTGCCACGCAAACGCTATCCCCGTTATTGGTTCTACCTAAATCCTTCAATTTAGCCAAGGTCGATCTCGATGCGGTGGAAGAGATATTCGAAAAGTGTTTGAGCAACCCAGAGTTGGCGACAGGCTTGGCTATACTCATACGGATGGATCTGAGCAAGAAGTTAGGCAAGGTCATGGCCAATCTGGAGATTGGGGAAATGGAGCAGGAAATCGTGAAGCGGGGCCTGGACGTCGCCAGGTCGGTACTAGCCAAGGCGATATGAGGACAGGCTAGTCTGGGAACTTTTGCAGCGCTCAATCAATCATATGCATGACGAGCTATTCATACCATGAATGAGCGAGTCTGTAGCTACCAGGTGTGAGCTGAAGAACATCATCTCTTCACCGACAGTCACCTCACGTTGCCTTGAGCCGAGTCTCTTCACTGATTGATCTCGTGGATGCCCCCTGTGTCGAATCTCCCGTGAGTCGGGACGGATCAGATTTAGCGGTCAGAACACTTTGTGCGATCCCATAGTCAATGACTTGTTTGGTCAGAAGACGAGAGATCTCTTCTTCCAAATCACCAAACTCGTGTACTCGCTTGATGTACTTGATGTTATCAATTTCAGCTAAAGCATCAAGAGTCACTTTAGTATTCGCTTCAAGTTCTCGTCTCCTCTCAATCACTTTCTTTTCAGCAGTCTCCAAAATCTGGTCACACACTGTGGATAATCGATAGAGGCTGGTGTAAACTTTGGTCGATATGGGTTTAGAGGTACCCTCAGAAACCGGGATATCAGTAGAATCGGGTGGGGTATTAGGATACTCGTCCAACTTCAGTAATTCGGACCATGGTGTCTTCAAGGAGGTGTTGAACAGAGATTTCCAATGTCGAGCAGTGAGACTAGTTCCGGATACAGACTTGCCACTCATTAAATCATGTAGAGCTCGAAGAGCACCCTTGATTATCAAGCTTGAATCTGAGAGGGATGCCTGACACCAATCAGCACGAAAACGAAGGTTCGATGAATATTTGACACACCTTGGCTCCTGTCATTGTGACGGCACTGTCCACGGACGATGCTCTGGAACGTTCACAAGGTACATCAAGTCGATGCGACTGATTGCTGGCAACGAAATTGGACATATCAGGAGTAAGGCGAGAGTTTTCAGAGGCAAGACGCTTGAAGGAGTCAGACCTAGAGGGCGGTGTGGAGTTGGAGCGAGGTTTTTTCATGGCGAGAAGATACGATTGACAATCGTTGAGAATGGCAGCGTGAAGACTCAATATTAAAATCCTTATGCATGAGGGTCTTATATATCCTGTACGTGATGGACATTCGATAGAACTCGAGCCAGCGCGGAGAGCGAAATCATCCGACAATCACGGGCAATCGTAGGGAACGAAGGCTCATTGAACCCTTGTTCGATATCCTAACATCGGTCACAACCAATGATTTCATAGCCTTCGTGGGTACATCCTTCCATGCCAGGATTGGAATGAGTGACGCATTACTGTTCTGGCTAAAAGCCCTCCTATAACTTCATACGACAGCACCTCGTACTCTCAATGTCATATCTAGCAAATGACAATTGTAGATACATCGGAAATCATGACTGTGTAGACTATTGGATTCTTGGTCAAGTGATTGCTGGCCATTCCAGTCTTTCTGATTTACTCTCCCTCCTCTCTTTCAGAGCCTTCAGCAGTATCTCATACGCTATACTAAGAGTCTCCACATCTGAACAATAGTCATCATCACCATAAACGATGATCTCGGTACCTGCATCGAGTCCCATAGGCTCTACTTCGGTATCCGCGTGGACCTCTCGAGCGGATTGATCCTCTTCGTCATCTTGCTTACCATCATCCGACTCTGCTTCATGATCGTTATACATCTGTGCATCGTAATTACTTCTCGTTTCCAACATCTTCTGGCCGATATCACGCAGTTGATATAATCGGTCGACCAGTCCTGTTGGGCGGCTATACGGCTCTTCCTGATCTCCTTCTGTAGATCGAACCAAAACTGTCCAGTACTTGATCAAGTCGGTGTATTCTCGGGTATTCAGTTCAGTATCGATTGAATCATCAGTAGTATCATTGACGGTTTGATCAACCATGTTCACTCGTTCTTTGCTTATCATCGAATCTGCTCGTAGACGGGTCTTCTCCATTTCGCTGAGAGTCTCATCCAGGGAATTGAGGGTCGAGTCCAGTCTCAAAGCGGCTTCCTAGCACAATGTCAAATACAGTCTAGTAGATCAATCTTTACTCACACGGAGACGATCCTCGTTCTCGTCGAAATCAGACAATTCACGTAATATCGATGAGGATGTTCCACTGAGTTCTGTCATGGTGTCCTTCTCGCTTGGGATACTCTCATTAAGATCATTATCACTTGAACCACCTTCAGTATATTTCCTCTGTAACTCCAAGACACTCCCTCGTCTCTTGTAAGCCTTCAACATTGAATCCTGGCCTGAAAGCGAGCGTTTATGGGTCAAACGTGTTCGTCCCGTCTGATCCGTTTCCTTGACTCGTAGTGCTTCGCCACCTTGTATTTCAAGTAAGCGGTCCATATCGGGTTTAATGGGATCAGTAATAAAGATATGAGTCTATAACTATCTTTTTCATCTGCCGTGACCAACCTGGCAGTCCGGAGTTTACCGTCCAGTCTTCGATGATGAGACTATCTCAAAGGATAGTGGAAGCTGATGTTTTATCGTCTTTTCTCTTTATCCATTCTTCTCGCCAACGTCAGCCTTCTACGTCTTATCGGAGAAACGGTTGTACGGATATCGCAGTCGAGTGGTACTTCCTTTATTCTTCCAGTCTCCACATACGAGAGCGAACTGACGTGTCTTACATGCTTGAGCGTAGCGGTCACAAAGGAACAGTCCTTTATCACTTCCACTCCTTACCTCGTCGACTCATCAAAGGTTGACCTCTTTTGTGGATTTGAAAAGTCTATCTTCTCGTTGTACGATAGAGACGCATGAGTATAATTGTGATCCCGATGCCATTAGTACACTGAATCTCCCCTTACTGACTTCTAGCATATCCTGTTACGACTCCTCGAAGCGCTTGACTCTTCAATTGAAATCGGTCTACTGACAGCTGGATTCGTGAAATCAGCATGACCAGCCCTTCGTTCTTCGCTCCGATCTATCCACAAGACCACATCCCAAGTCTACACTCAAGACAGCAACACTCCATGACAACGTATGGATCAATTCGTCCCCCTTCTCACCTTCTCGCTTCACCACATCAGTATCTCATCCGACCCCCTCCATGCGAATTACTTCCAGGTAGCGGTCCTGACCCCCCGAGAGACACGAATACACCACGATCTAGTCATCCACCCCGTTCGAGCTCTACCGTCCCGGTCCTCATTGTCACTCATCCCACTCCACCGTCTTCACTAAATGACTCCAGTCCTCCAGCCTATATCACATCTTCGCCACCGAAATACGCACCGCTCCCTGCCAACACCGAGACCGCACTGTTACTTGCACCACCGCCGACCTTCGATGAATCTACTCGCTGCCCTATGTGCGCCGAAATGACTCATCTCTGTCACCATCACAATCATGGAAAGAATTTGGATTGGGTTGTGCGATGCTTGATCATCTTGAACATGGTGGTTTGGGGCATGGTGATTTGGGGATACTACGTGGAATGGCAAGATCCATCTTGGCCAAGTATGGATTGTGGAGGCATCGGTCTCGGAGGGTATCAAGGATCTCCAGGGTGTTTCTGCGGTGTCGATGGTGAATGAGCGGGCAATACATAACGGCTCGAGAACGATCGTGGCTTTACGTCGGGTATCGAGACTCAGGTTTGTCGAGATTTGGTTGTGGGCCAGTGGTATCTGCTTGTAGAACACCTTGCACATATGTATCGTTTCGCTGTGTCGATATACGTGGATTCTGACGGCTCGAGCCGACTTCCGTGTACTGAAGGAAAAACATTTGACGTCTGTTCGGTGCAGGTCAGACGAAGCGCCTTGCTATCGTACACTTCTGGATCTTTCCATTGCCTCTTTCGCTTTCTTCGACCTTAAGATTAGTCAGCTGAATGCATCGAGGCTATGAATTGCATTGTACTCACCTCCATTCGCAATTCTCCTCGAACTCGCACCAACCACATCTCCTAGTCTCTTCTAGACTGACACCCACAGCTTCCCTTTCGCCCAACCACCACTGTAACACGGAGCTCAAATGAGCAGCAAGTCTTCTGGGTGAATGCGTGAATACCGTTCGACCAATGATACTTCCAGATAGTGAGCCCACTTTGTTCCCGCCCTTCTCGATGGACGCTACATCTTGATTGGTTTCGATCGTTGATGCGATGGCGTTGTCCTTGATTGATGGAGAGGCAGGTGGAGACGTTATGGAAGAGGCAGATGAGATTGGCGTGAGAGGAGATGATTGCGAAAAGCTTTTCTGAGATGCTTTGAGGATGACCTCTCCATTCTCCTCTGCATCCAGCTCTTGGGTGTTTGCGCCGAGTGACATCTCAACCGCCCAAGCGAGCTCATCTTCCTCTGCTTCATCGTCCTTCTCTTGACTTGCGACTTCGGCATGCTTCTTGGCTTGAGTCTGGCTGTGTTCGACATCTGCATTGACTGGGAGTATATCGTCTTCCACGGCAGATACAGTTCTCGGACTCTCCTCGATCGCTTTTTGAATCTGTGTTTCTTCGTCCTCCTCTTGCTGAAACTTCTCGACTTCGACTAATTCGCCGCTTGTCGATTTGCTCTTCCTACCCTTTCCCTTCTTCCTACTCGATGTCTTTGCGGCATCGCCTTTGCACTTTCCCTTCTTCTCCTTGGCACCCGCTCTTCGATATACCAATTCAAGCTTATCTTCAGTCCTACCGGCATTCTTATCTTTCTCCTTGCCCTTTTCCATCGGATCTCTGCTACCGAGACCCAGAGCATCGACATAGGCTATCCAGCACTTGAGCATATCCCGTAGAGTCCGAGCTGAATCGACATCGAATCTCAGACCATTACCGATGATGATAGGTTTTGATTGCATGACGAAAGAATCCGAGAATGGTTCATGCATTTTCAAATCCAGATGGGTGAATAGGGCTTCCCATGAAAAAGGTATCTCGGTAGGTAGAATCACCTCGCCTGTTTTTAAGGTCATATGCTCGTCAGAAGCCGGAGGCAAAAGAAGAGCATCGAGGAGTTCCTTGTATAGCATAACCTGAAATCTTCCCGCTAGAGTATCGCTTTCTCGAGGAACCGTACCCGAAGCACGAGTCTTTGAATCTGATACGAACAACCGATGTGTCCTTTCCTTTTTGCTTGGGGTTGGAGCTGAACGTGACTTGGTCGGTGAGAAAAATGAAGTAAGGGAAGTTTGAGATCTGTCTGGTGCAGCAGATCGAGTTGTTCGTTTGGTGCCAGCACTACCATCGATTGGAGTGCGCACAACCTCGTCCTGCTTTTATCAGCAACCACATGCAGGATCTGAGAAGGGAATGGCTTACTATGATCCCCATAACAAGTATACCCTGGACAAAGCCTACAACTGGTAACTCGCGACATTTGCCTAATGTCAAGAGAGATTCTAGAGCTGAAAACATGTTCAAAAACCTACGATCATCAGTATAAGATCAGCTATTCTATGACCACATAATTTCACCTCAATCCCCATACATCTTCTCTCGTCACAGCATGAACAACGATCTCTTCAGGATGGATCTCCCTTTCTAGACGTTTATGGATTTTCTGCTCGATATCAACACTAATCTCACGTTATCCAGAACAACTTACCTCTCCACGCTTCAAGACTCTTTCTTTACCTTCTACTTTGACTTTATCCACATTGATAACTGTCCCATCTTTGGACGTAATCACTTCAGGTCGTTTATCCGGGGGCAGCCATGGTAGTGTCCTCAGGCGGCTTGCTGGTATAAGTAAAGATCTCAACGTATTACGATAAACCCACTAATCGTACTAGAACTTATCAGTCCAGAATCACAGACGTAGATATTAGCCCTCACCTGCACTTCGCACCAAACAGTCCCTACTAAATCACTGACACTCAACCATCCCTTCTTCCTGAACTTGAGGAAAGGGGAGACCTGCTCTTGTAGTACGGCATCTTCAATATCTAATAGCTGTGTCGCTGCAAGTGGTACGATAGCCTGGCTCTCTGCATTGACAAGGAGTGATTCGAGCTCTGCGTCAAACTCGATGTCCATTCCGAAGTCGTCGTCATCATCGATGTCAGTTCCTCCGGTTGTCTGCATGGCGCTTGAACCAAGATGGTAGGATTTTGGAGGTTTATTGATTGAGCGACAGCAGCCTCTACCGATTATGACCTCCTCATAATAAAGATAGTGCATAGGGAAATTCATCGTTAACGACTTCACTGTAACACGATGGACAAGCAAAGTGGAGGTCGACGGAACCTTTTTCATGTGGGTGGACACTTTCACATGAACCAAATCAGTAGTAGTGGCAACATCCGGCAGAAGAGCGAAATAGTGCTTGGTATTTATGGAGGCAACAACACAAGGCTCAAATGCAACATTGCGAAAGGAAATCAAATATATGCGATTGGTAGTAAAGAATGCATTGGGGTAGTCGGAGACAGGCGGACAAATCTATGGGCGAAACGCTTATCCGGAACCACCCTAAGTAGAGTATAAGCAATGCCCTGTGCCAAAAAGCAAGTCAAACTTACAGAGTAGACCTTGCCGAACATGAGCTCTTGGAGCTTGTCGTAAAGGGAAAGAACACCAGCACCGGCAACACCTCGGAGGATGTTGGCACCGGCACCCTTGAAGAGGGATCGGACACCTTCCTTGGCAATGATTTGAGATCCAGCATCGACGATGGACTTGTAGTGGAGTGTTCGACCGGAAGTCATCATCATTCGTCGTCGGATAGTGTCGAGTGGGTAAGAAGCAAGACCGGCACCGGTGGTGACACCCCAACCGAGAGCGAAAGAAGCGAGGAAAGATCCCTCAAGAGGACCGACAAGGATGACTGGCTTGATGGAGTCGTAAAGACCGAAGTAGAGACCTCGGTAGACGATGATACCAACGACGGAGGGAACGAAACCTCGGTAAAGACCGGCAATACCGTCAGTAGCGAGGGTCTTTCTGTAAACATCGACGAGACCGTTGAATTGTCGGGATCCTCCCTTGGTGGCAGATTTGTTGTCGTTAGCGAGTCGGGTTCGGGCGTAATCAAGAGAGTAGACGAAGAGAAGGGACGAGGCACCAGCAGCACCACCGGAAGCGATGTTTCCAGCAAACCATTTCCAGTAACCGTCAGACTTCTTGAAACCGAACAAGGACTTGAAGTAGTCCTTGAAGGCGAAGTTAAGAGCCTGAGTTGGGAAGTATCGGATGACATTGGCGGTGTTACCTCTCCAAAGGGAGACCATACCCTCGTCGGCGTAGGTTCGGGAGAAACAGTCCCTGATACCCTTGTATGGGTGAGAGAGACGACCTTGCTTGATCCTGAGGGATGGTCAATTGATTTTCATTCGTGTTTACGCGTAAACGCCTACTCACATCTCATCTTGGTTTTGGACCAAAAGCTTGATTCGCTCAATAGGAGCAGCAGCGGTCTTGGCAACGGCGGCAGACACACCTCCCATAAGGAAGTCGGTCATGAAAGCCTTGGCATCCTTTGGTTTTCTAACAACTTCGGCCATTTTCGTTACTGATAAAAGTTAGTAGACATTCCAGAATAGAAACCATATTCGCAAAGGAAGACATGTCCTTCAAAATTTTCCCACGCGTCGAAAGCAGTCGCAAGACTTGCACCACGCGACAAGCATGTCCAAGACTAATCTCAGAGAGTAGCTCACCTTTTCTTTCGTCTACGAAACCTGTTTAAGAAAGGGAAGAGTGGGGGATGAAGAAGAGTTGAAAGGAGAGATTCTAAGTATTTCACTGGCGGAGGAGCCTTTTCCACTTTCAGGGTCTAACAATCTAACATCGGGTTGCGACGGACTTATTCTGACGGCGTTATTCGGCGTTTCGGTGTGGCACTGATAGGTAATGGTGGATTCTTACAGCTTTCTTCCTTCACACGATATGGAATTGAGAACAGATCAAGCGGACAGAGTGTTGAGCTCCATATCGATCCTACTACTTGCTTGGCTTACAAGTCTTGCCTCGCCGTCTTAGCTGCAAGTTTTACAGCTGACAACGTACCCCTCATTCGGCATCGCCGGCCCGGGAACGTGGCCCCAGCGGTGCACCTTCACCTGTCTCACAGTATGGTTAGCAGGAGGTAATGACGCTCCTGGCAAGCTATAGTCTTCCCGATCCATGCATCTCCTTTGTAAGCCTCGATGATGGATGACGTTCTAGCTGTTTTGTTGAATACTTGGTTTTTTCTGTCACGATTTCTCTCTTGTCTCCTTCTAACCCTTTACTCTCGCAACCAAAAGCATCACTTGGTCATTGCTATCGTCCACTACCTCGACAGATCCCTTTTTGTTGTATTCTGATATCAAACATAAACTATGTCTTCCAGTACAGAGAATACACGGGTGTTACGGTCAACCATAACTTCAATGAATTGGGCTGACACACTGAAAGATGTGGGATCTATGGTCGCCACCGTAGTGCAAACTGGAACTCTTCTTGAAAACCTTCTGACTCGTATTGGCACAACCACTGATATTCTCTATACTATGCCAAAAGAGTGGTCTGAGATCTTAAGTATCTCTCAGACCTTTATCACAGAGTGCCAGATCTCTCACAAAAAGTACAAATCTTTGTCAATTCCAAGGAGGATGATCAAAGACGCTGAAACATGTCTATCGTCCGCCTCGAAAGACTCAGGCTTCGCAATGCCAAAGCCAAAGACTCATCGAAGGACGCGAAGTCAGGATTCTCCAAAAGTGCCTTTGACCGACCAAGATCGTCAAGATTCGAAGATCAAAGGGAATTTGGAGACTTGCCACCGACTTTTGACAACCTGGCTCGATGTCGAAAAGATCTTCTGCATCCTTACGGATTGGCAGAAGCATGCGAGCCAAGCTCAGATCACGATCCGACTGAGGTCTCAGAGATTTAAAAAACAGTGACAGCTGCGGAATTCAAGACAATGTTCGCGAAAGCTCGTGTCTGGGATACTAGAGCCAGGGAGCTCCTACCCTTGATCATAGGTTCAAAGGTTACGAACTAATTGAGCAGAGGGATCCATAACCCATGAGCGATACCGAAAGATGTAATCTGACATGCATATGCGCTGAATGATATAAGGATGGTGGTGTACCCCAAACCAGATACATCATCGTCTGAACCTCATTGTTCTTCCGTATACCCCCTTGCTATTCCACTCCTCCCTTGCTCCAACTCAGCAGGTTCATCCATCCCATATCTCACGTCCAGTCCTTTAAACTCTCTACTATTCAGATAAACACTTCCCGCCGATTCCAACTTGGCCAGAGTAAAGTCGTTATTCCTGACTGTCAAAGCACCCATCTCGCCATTCAATTTATCGTTATTTGCAGATTGACCGTTATTGTATGTCTTCCTTGTCCGATATGTCCCTGTGACGAGAGAGAATTCAGGTGCGTCATCAGATTCTTCCCCTGGGTCTGGTTTATCGGCTGTGTCCGATGTAGCAGACTCTTCTTCGCCTTGGGCCGCTGAGATACCATCAGCTTATGCTCTGATCGGATAGAATGGCATTGACTGACCTTCCAGTACTTTTACAATATCCAAGGTCCACTTTGATGGGTCCCATTCCCCTTCCGAACCTTTCAGCGCAAGTAGCAATTCCCAAGGTGTGATGATCGGTCTATAGAAGTCCTAAACCTCGTCAGTTGTGCGAGATATCGAGAAGGTGACAGAGACTTGCCTTTGAATCTACCACTCCACCCTCTGCACATCCTACTAGTACAAAACACTCGATCGTCTCGAAGTTCGCCAATTTAGCAGGATTCAGCCTTCCCACGCTTAGAGTATACGATTTTTTCTTCCCTTTCCTCAAGACTCCCCTAAGCTGTTCCAGTAAACTCTGTGATGACGCTAGACCGACATTTCCTACGATCAAGCCGAACACATCCGAGGACATGGCGGAATGGACGGCAAATAGTCTTCGGGAGAGTAGACGGGATGTTTGTGGGTGAAGCGGAGTGGCAGTGAGTGATGTTGGGGAATATACGTATAGCTGAGTTGGGTCAACGATATCCAGTCATATGAGATGGGAAAAACATACAGGACTTCCAGCATGGGTCATCTGGATATTCAACAGACTTCTTCCTTCTTCTCCGATATACCATATCACGCATTCTGAGAGATCCAGTCCATTTGGCGGATCGATCGATCTCAAAGCAGGAGCTTTCTCTTGACTCCTTTCCGACTTGGATACCTTGATCATAGGACGTCGAATTGTAGCGAAAGAAGTTGGAAACGGAATCTTCTCCGTAAAGGTTGACACGATATCGTCTAGGTTACTTGTCAGCTATTCACCCTCACACCCCTAAGATGGCAAATACTTACCTGCCAGCCAATCGAATGCAACGTCCCATACGACAATCACACCTTTCTTCCCCTCTTTCTCTGGTCCTTCCATCTCTTCCTGACTGGTTTCCAACAACCTCTCTGTGGCCTGCAGGACATCCAACTTCTTCCTTGGAAACACATAATGAACAGGTAAAGCATCCGTCCTGGTGATTATTAGCATGAACGTTCAATCAGACTACAAAGCTCGAAAATCGTTGAATGGAACTCACGGAGTCAAACACGCATGTCCATAATGAACCAAGAAGTCCGCTGGAAGATGCAAACAACTCAAAACGTCCGGACAACAACTTCCATATGTACTATCTGCCAAAACGTATGCTTGAGCACCAGAAGGTTGAATCTGCCTTTGTATAGATTTGAATACTTGTACAGAACTGGGTAAGAGTTCATCCGGGAACTGTAATCCAATCTAGAAACATAGATCAGCCACTCTCGTCCCTTCTGAATAAGCAACAGTGAAGTTACAATCTTGTAGCCCCCATCTAAGACCCGACGGACGGTATCTTCCACCTCGAAAGCTTCTTCAATAGACACTTCAGCCAAAGCATCGCCATTCGAGGATGGTCCAGCGGTAGCTTCCAATGCGGAAGATTCAACTTCAGGATGCTCGAAAGCATGCTCTGCAGGTGTCGAAAAGGTGTCTGTCATGTTGAGGCCGGGAGTTCGTTACAGAGCGTCAAGTATTGTCTGCTTTTGAGCGGCTCGACGCCTCTACACAATTGATCGAATGAAGAAGAGGGATGGATGGTGAAAATCGACGAATTCCGCTAATTTCAGCTGAAACCTGAAACTCGACTTTAGAGTGGAGGCAAATACCTCTGGCGGCAAATCATCGACTCTGCTCGAAACCAGCAGGAAAATCGCATCCAAGCCATGTAGACAACATACAAGACTAATAGCTACAAATATTCGCTCGGACAAAACAATAATATCAACTCTTCAATCTCTTCCTACGTCCCTTCTTCTCCCATGTCCCTTCTGCTTTGCCTTCTTCCCCACTTTCATATTTCCACTCGTCATCTCCTTCTTCATCTTCTGTCTCCTCCAAATCACTGAGCTCACTTTCCCCTTCCTTCTTGGCCTGACTCAGAGAATATTCCGATTTGACAGCCATCTTTCTCTTCCTCGTTAATCTCGCTATGGCCTTTTGACAGGCTTCCATATCCTTCGTCTTGACTTTACACACTTCTACAGGTACACCAGCAGATAATAGAACGTCTATCCAGACCTACAGATGATCAGCTATGGGCTCCAGAAAGGGCGGCGCGAAGCTGACAGACCTTTTGCGTTTCCGATAGACTATCTCCCGGTCCTTTCACCTCCACGAACCTCGCTTCTTTCTTCCCATAATGCCATACGCTATTTATCAGCGAAGTTCATTCGTCAGAAAGCGATTCCAGCACTTACATGAGATCCGGTACGCCACTGACCCTATGCCGATACTCCTCACCTAACATCCGGCATATCCCACTCAGTGCTCTTCCCCCTAAACATTCCACCAATTCTTCTAAATCATCCCTCTGATACTCCCAATTCAGCCCTACGGCCCAAGTAGATTTCTCCCTTTCCCTTCCATCAGTTTCACGAAGCATCGCAAGTGCATTGGCAGTCTTGTTCATTTCCTCCAATCTCGCCTCGAACAGCTCGTTCCTAGCTGGGGCGAACGTATCCTCGCCTAGATCTAGAGGAGCGGTTTGGTAAGGCGTTTCGAAAGCTCCGGGCAATGGCTGAAAGAGAACCGGCCACATGAGTAAAGCAAAGAGTGTAGTAACGATAGATCCTTCAGAGTGATATCTGTTCTTATCAGCTGAATCTCAAAAAGGATGTGGGAAACTTACCCCTTGTACCCCTTCTTCCCCCACCACTCCAAAACCCAACCTTCCACAGTCACTTCACTCTCCCTGCCGACCCAGACTGACTTTCCAGTCTGCTGTAGACTAGCAGGCCTCTCCAGACCTTCATCCCCCATTCCAAGACTCGCTTCCCGATCTCGAGGAGTATCTCCCCTCGGCCGCATTTTAGGTGCACCCATGTTTTCCGGTACTCTAGGAGCGGCAAGTTCCCTCGTGGATGACTTCATGAGTTCCGCAAAAGAGATATGTCTTTCGTCTGCAGGTAGATTGAGCTTGTTCTCGAGACGCGTAAGACGACGAGACAGTCCAGGGCGATAGACTGGTTCGTCAGCACAGCCATGCCAACCTGGCGAGAGACTCACTCAAATGGGTGTCCTCGTCTAACAAGCCGTCGATACAGACCTGTGTAGCTTCCCTCAGCTTCTCTTCCTTTTCCTCTGGAGAAGAGTTGTAGTGGTTCATCAGGACCAGAGCTAGTCGGTCATACCATGCACTGTCATTGTCAGATGGTGGAAGGCCTGCTGATACTCACCCTCTCCTTCCTCGTCGCCATCGTCTCTGACCGAGCAGAGCCTTCAATACTTCGCATTCGAGGTCGTACTCGTGTAAAATTCCAAGGGCAGTTGCACCCTGATCTAGCATAAGCATCTGGCGATCAATGTATAACATGACCGACCTTGTACACGATTCTGGACAGGACATGACCTATGCGAAATTAGCACGTTTTCTGCTTTATAAACGTAGAGGTACACACCAGTCTTGAACCGATCTCCTACTAAACCACCTTCTTCTTTCCTGACATCCACCGCATTTCCCTTCTCCCCTTCGACCAGATCCTTCCATATTGGCCAAATCCCCTCCCAGATCCGCTTGACAATCTTTGCACCCTCGATCCTCCCCGGAATCTCCTTTCTTACGCCAAATCCTGGTATCGGGTTCTTCCTCTGTTCTGCCCATGTGTCTCCCAGTGAATCTGCGACTACGCTTTCCCAATGAACTGCTCTTTCCCATTTAAGCAGTTCGTCCCGAGTCGACCATATCCTTGATCTAGTCGGTGGACCGTAATCTGGATAACGTCGTTTATGTGACGATACAAGAATAGATGGAAGCATGAGAGATGAAGAAGTTGACGTGAGTGGTGGTGTCCGAGAGAATATGAGGTTGACTCGAGCGATCAGAGCGTGTAGTTCCAATGTGAGTTGTACTGCTCCTCCACCTAACATTGGGAGCAAAGAAGATATGAGGAGCGACTCTGACGTGACTGATTTTGTTGGAGTGAACGGTAATGTTCCTTGACGAGCTGGAGCTTTCCCTTTAGTACCGCCTTTGACTGGTGTGAAGCTCAACGTCGTCTGTTTCGTAGCCAGCCCTTTGAGAGCGTTCG
The DNA here is from genome assembly GCA_026538345.1 of Cryptococcus sp. GC_Crypt_4. Classification (NCBI taxonomy): domain Eukaryota; kingdom Fungi; phylum Basidiomycota; class Tremellomycetes; order Tremellales; family Cryptococcaceae; genus Cryptococcus; species Cryptococcus sp. GC_Crypt_4. Next base: position 17,179 of record JALPCA010000034.1, on the reverse strand, counting down.
AGGTTGCTTCTCGTGTAATCAGACTTGACGAGGGGACTTTGCGTATCCGAGCTAATTTCCGTAACTCATCCGCAGATACACACGTCATGATTTCCTCCAAGGACATTACTGATTCATCTCGCGCGAAAACAGTAATGGGTGGAGAGGGTTTAGGTGTGAGGGAAAATTCTTCGTAGAATTCTGATCGAGTCTGCGGGTTGACGGGTGATATCGAAGGCGTAGCTGAGACAGATCTGGCGCTCTCTGATCTTGAAAGGGGCGGAGAATCAATGACCGAACCGTCCTCGTCGATCTCTACCCTTCCTACTTTACTAGCCCAAAGAGACTCCTTGATAGCCTCGGCGAGGTCTGGATCCGCCTTTTCCTCTTCTATCGATAATCCGGTCGACAGGTCAGACCAAGGTTTTCGCTTTGCTCGAGGTTTGGGAGCGATAGATGTCGGTGTCGGATATGATTTAGTTGGTTGTAGAGGGGTACTAAGAGGTCGAGTAGAGGACGAGACGGGTATGAATTCGGGTTCAGCAGCTTGAATGTCCTCTGGTACCGGTATACGAGTGGAGAGAGCCCTCGCAGCTCGCTTGACACCTTCTTCTCCGAGTTCTGGCGAGTAATTTGGTATCAATCCTGCTAAAGGATGTATCTTTCCAGGTCTTCGTAGTAGTAGTCGAGTCAGGAGGTATTTCGGTTCATCTGTTGATGGTCAGCTTATCCCCTTAGTAACATGAATAGATCTTACACGACAAACCCAAGATATGATTCAATACAAACACCTCTCTGGGTGTGAACAAGTAAGTCTCTGAGCTCAAAACAGTTACAATCATTTCTGTCTGATTTCAGCTTTACTCCCGATATATCACATAGAAGCTCACCTTCAAATAGCTTTACATACATAGAGATCCTTCCAAAGACCTCATCAATATCATGTGTCTCCCTTGCCCTCCCTTTGCCTTTCTTTTCTGGCGACTTGAACGTAAACTCATCTTGCTCGGTAGGTGACGGTGTTGGACTAGGGGTTACTGGGAATTGACCGAGAAAAGTAAGGGGAGGAAGGGTAAAAGACGGCGGGGGCGGTGATGAATTCATGACGACTCGGAATCACCTGCTACCACTCCGCTAAGAGAGTTGAATCTTACACGTCCAGCGATAATGTTGATATAGCCTCAGAATATGAATTTGAACAACCTCGACGCGTAGAGGTCAACCTCCACTCAGCTTAATTTCTTCAGCCTGACATCAATGAATAGTTGATCAGATCTGATCAGTTCAGTTGGATTTGTATCAGGCTGGTGTTGATTGGTTCAATCATGAAGCACTCAATTCATCGTTAATGTTATAACCTAAACATCACTTCACAATGCTACGAGCTACCAGAGTTCTCTTCGCCGCGGCTATAAAGTACGTATCGTCTTCTAATGAACGAATGTCAACTAACATATATTAGGCCAATCAAGGCTTCGACCGGTATCACAGGACTTACCCCTGTATCCGATCCACTCCCCGTACTCCGAAGTACTTATACATCCACATTAAGCCTACTTGGTGAACTCCCACCGACAAGTGTATACAGACAAGCAACAGAATCACTTTTGAAGCATAAACTATCAATAGTGGAGAAATCAGGTGGAGATGTCAAGATTGCAGAAGAGGAATTAGGTATGGCTGAACAAGCTATTGAAGATGCAAAGTCGGAACAACTATTAGCAGGAAAGATGCTTGAGTGGAAACCGTGAGTCGCTTATCTGATGATACAGAAGATGAAGGTACTAATGCTACAGATGGGAGGCATTGGTAGAGGAAGCTCCGAAAGACCAATGGCGATACTTTGACCCAGGAAACGAATAGGTCTTGGGTTGTTCTGGACGTCATCACATGCAGACCTGATTTTGTTGCGAAGGATCATGGATCGACCTCTGATTCATCTCTGACGATGTTCGGGACTACTACAATGACGTACTCAAGTTGATCACAGAGACAGCTATGGAAAAGCCACTCTCACCAGCGACCTCAGTATAGACGGACTGATACAGCACCATATGATCGGGGTGTTACCAAATGCTTCGGGCAATACTGACATCGAATCTCACTATCTGGCTAAGAAGTCTTCTCATCACCAAAAACATCGTAAGCGATGATCTTCGACACACCGGCACGACCGTAGCGTTTAGTCTACGTTGGATGTAAGAATGCCATTGAGATGGGTAACTCTCTTCCTTTGAATTCTACAGCGTCCTTGCTCAGTCATCGCTGATCGACACTTACGGAGGTTCCCATGTCAAGTCATGTCTGTGAACTTTTCCCGCAGAACGCTCACTTCGTGTCATGTCGTGATACGATGTATGCATGTTCGTAATACCCACAAATCCATTGCTGAATGTGATATGCACACGTATCTTCCCAAAAGTCTTAATCTATATGGTATCATAACCTGTCCGACCTGATGCTGACTTGATTCTACTGCTCTCTAACTCTTGTCTACTAATCTAACGCTTTTTCGATTTTTCTCAGTATACTCGACATATGCGTACCAACCCTGACCCCGTCAGTATTGTTGGCGCTGATAATTCCATTGGCACTTACCCCTCCGATCAACGTCAAAACGATTCCCAGACCGTTTGTAGGTGAGATGTGATTACCAAAGAGGAAAACGGCGAGTGCGATCGTCAAGACTTGTTTACAGCTGCGCTATGTCAGTGATATCCCTGAGTATACTAAGGGCAAGGCTTACTTGGCTGAAACGGTCATTGTCAAAGGACCAGCCTTCTTGTTTGCAGTGAAAGAAACAATGTTCAGTCCACATGCAATGATACCGTTTATCAACAGTGCTATCGCCTTCGACCTTGTCATTTGAGTCGCCCCATACTGTCTAACTCGCTCGAGCTCTCCAGTGTACCAACCGTAAGCGACACATTGGACAAAGGCCAAAGGAGACATTCTCATGAGCAAGTCGAGAGGGTGCTGCGTGTATCAGTACAAGATATAGCGACGACTCGGACTCGTAGCTCACTAGCTTCAGTCGCTGTCCTCCACCCGTCTGAATCAAGTTGGTGATCACAGTCTTTAAAGCTGCCAAGAACGTCCCCAACATGGTCAAGATGAAACCCCAAGCAGTAAAGTCGTAATCACCGTATGTTCTAAGGGCATAATCAGCGATAGTCAACGTATTCACCAATTTACTCACGCAAACCCAACTCCAGCTATCACAGGAAGCAAGGATACAATCTTCATTCCTGTTGCGCGTGTCCGCAGAATGATGGCGGAGAGGAAGATGGTGAAAAGTGGTGTAGATGCACGGACAACTTGGTGGAACTGAAGCGTTGGTCAGCGAAAGCACGCGTGACGAGAACCAGAACGTACTGGAATAGATACAAGCTGCAGTGAGATGTTGCTGACAGCGATGTTGATGGTATAGAGAACGGAAAACGCTGCCAGGACCAAGCTTTCCCTCTGAGTCAATCGAGCGGGTGTCTAAGACAAAATTAGCAGGATCTTCGGGCAATGTGGAGTAACCTACGAAAGCTCCTCTCTCCAACGCAAAGTAGCAACCAGCACAACCACTTAGTGCGTGTAGACCGGTTAAAGTCTAGATACATTGTCAGTAGACGAATCCCGGTTTCAAGATGACTTACGTATGGAAATGGGAAACCGGCAAGAACCATCTTGTTGAACAAAGTTAATCCAAGATTACAGAAAAAGTACAGCCCTAACCAGAACGGCGTCGAATCGTAGAAACTACTTGGTTTACTGCCATCTCTTGTTGGGTGGTTATAGCCCTGTCCAGTCAATGGATGGGCATCGTAGTCCCCCTTCTCTCCAGCGCTATACGTCGATCTAGCACGCGCAGAGGAGTTGGGGTTGGCGTAAACAGAAGGATCGTAAGGTTCGTAAGTGTATGGTGAAGGTTGCAATGTAGATTCTTTCTTGCCGTCGATTGCTGAAGACCATGATGGTCCTTTGGTATCTAGCAAGGCATCAATGGTTGACCCGTGTTGAGCGAGCATGGAAGGTAATTGTTCATTACTTCCTTGATCGTGTTGAAGTCCTAAAGGTCTGGTTGGTGAGACGATACGTTCTCGTTGTTGAGATCCCGGTGATGCGTTGTAGATGGAAGACGAAGAAGCAAAAGTGCCTTGACCCCTGTTTGGAGTTGGAGATAGAGATCTAGGTCTAGATTGATTAGGACGAAGTTCTGAATAGCTAGTAGGTTGAGGGTAATCCTTCGAATTCCCTGTAGAGCGTGAAGTGGCCATGAGAGTAGGAGTGGTGGGTGCAAGTGATGCTAAGTTTTGCGTTATCCGTGGACTGTCATGACTGCCAACAAGGTCATTCGGTAGAGGGTTAGCCTCTGGGGGGAATTGAATACCCATGCCTGATAAGCTGCCAGAGCCAGGCCGTAGGAGAGGTTCAGGTGATATAGTGGCGGAGACGGGGGTGGTCGCAGGGGTATCTAATGTAGATCCGTTGACTTGAATTGAGGATAGGGGTTGTTGAGAGGTGTGTGACGCTTTGATGTTTTGAGGTGAGGAAGGTGAAGAGGGTGAAGGCGTCTGAGGCGGAGAATGAGGAGTAGGTGATTGAGGGATATAGTGATGGTCTGTCGAAGTTCCTTGTGACATTTGAATAAAACAAGTATGACGAGAGAACGAAGTGAAGAATGAAGATCAAGGTTGATAAGGGATCTGTATAGATCAAAGGGGATTTGAAGGTTAAGAGCGGTCTACACGAATCTCCCCAGAGATACCTAGCTGTCCTCTACGGTTCTCTCTCACTCTCTCACAACAACTTTGAACGCCGAAACACCTCTGTCAAAGTGAAAAAGTTCAAGGTGGAACCGGACCCGCCTAAATTGTAAGATTGAATGGCCGATGTTTCACTCGGCAGTGAAGACTCACCCTTCAGCCGCGTGCGAAAAAAGAGTGATAACGTGAGGGTATTAGAGTGTGGGTCGATGCTATGTAGAGCGAGCAGGTATGGATGTCGTGTATATGTATCTATGTATATGTGTGAATGTTGATGGTCAAGACGCGTACAAGGAGAAGGAAGCGTCCAAAGTTAACCTTTGGTACCTTAAGCGTAAACTAAACTAAAAGCCACGCGTACCGTAGACTCTCTATCAGATGCTGCAGCCAACACTATAGTCAACATCTTACAGTACGACAGACAAAGACGCCAGTCCGATACCTTTCATGTTGTTCGCAGTGATGGAAAGTCGGTCATGCACCTCAGGACAAGGAAACCTCGCAGAAAGATATCTGCGCCAACGATATTAAGACGTGCTTCGGGCGATCATAGGAAACTTCAGATGCTAAGTAGGTACAGTCTCGGTCGACATAATGACTATCATGGACTGCCAATGAGGATGAGGCCAAGTCGATGCTAAACCCATGGTTTCCTGTATACGCAGGGGGTTAAGAAGTAAATCATATCTCCGCATCCTTTCTTATGTGGTGAGACGGCGATTGCTCACGCCCAATGAAAGGTAGATATACGTTGAACATTACTCATATCCTTCTGACAACAAGCACTTGGAAGAGTTTTACTCGAACTCGTTCAACTCGTCACTACTGTTATCGCCAATCACATAGGGTATGCCCAATATGACTTCAGGTTCCAATTCCGATATCATGGACTCGGTAGACTTGATAGGTTGGACATATCAGATATTAACCACTCTCGGCCAAGTCTTATCTGAGGATATGAGTGGACATGTTCCGTACTTGTTGATGATGGACCAACAAACAATAAACTGGAGAATTGACTACTCTGTCAAAGAAGGGTGTCACTACAAGCATAAATCCCTTGCAATCTCCTCACTGGCGGACCGAAGGGAGAATGTGCGTAGAGGTATCACGACCTTCCTCATCGAGTTCAGCGATGTTCTTCGGGATCGACGCGAATCTGCGTGGAACGATGATACGCCCGCGAGGCCCACTACAACGTATTTGCCTTCAACGGAGAATGTGACTAAGATCATACAAGGGATACATAATGAGTACTACAACGAGTTTATGGACTCGACCGACGCGGGTGAAGATCTTTACTATGATGAAGAACATAAAAAATACATGGACATTCTTCAGAACACTTTATCATGTCTCAAGGAGGGGATTGTTTACCTCGGTTCAGACTTGATCAGCAATGTTCAGGAGGTGATATACTCCCCACTCTCAGCAGCCTCCAGGAGTGCAAATTTCTCACGAGCAAACCTGCTGAGTTTCAAATCGGCCTTCTTCGACTACGCCAAGTTTGCGAATCTCACAGTACATCTCGATGAGAGCGTTATACCCTCGCTGAGAGGACTACAGGAATCGGCATGGAGCTCTAATTATAACCTGCATCGGAATCTGGCTCCGTTGGTTGGAGATATAATTACCGCTATCGAGAAATTTCAGGAAGGGAGAAGTAATTCTAATCCAACAGACAAGGCGACGGTGTTATCGTATCCTGATACCCATCGATCACTCGTTTCCAGGCCGAAGCATCCGGAAGCTGATTAGCTGCTCATCGTCGTCTCACTTTTCGATCAAGTTGTACCATACCTTTCCTTATCAAGACTACATGTTCACGCTTCTGAGCCAATCATACGGACGGACGTGCAACATACTTTACCTCTTTCCTACTCGTACGGTGTTTTCGGGTGGCAAATTCGGTATGCCCAAATCGGCTCACGTTGTTTCATTTCTTATCATTAGATCAATCCTTCTCAATGTCTGCTTGTTCATGCATCCTATGCCATATCTCCAGACGTAGTGCTCTAGCAACTCCAGCTTCTATGCTTTGGCTGATATGTTTGTACACTCGGGCACCCTCCTGCAACACATCACTGCAAATTCATACCGCTCGCCCTGTTGCATAACCAAATACTTGATATCATGTAGACTACAAAAAACTCAAGCCTACATTTTAGCTTCCATGCTACTTTCCAACGTCTCCTTTATCCTTCCGTTCTTTTGCGGTAAACCTCTTCTCAAGTACTTTTCCATTCCAGCCGCCAAACCCGTCGGTATGGAATCCTCTGATGGGTGAGGTATATTGTCGCCGTTATCCTTGATATCATCAGCAAAACGTCCTTGTACAAGTACGTCCTATTGGTCACACTTACGTGGACAACTTCGCCATTGACATAAACAGCATCCCTAAACGACCAATCCCTTTCTAAACCATTTTCGAGATAATCTGCTCTTCCAGTATATATATTATCCCATTCTCCTACGCCACAAGCTGTACTGGTTGTTGATTCCTCTGTTCCATTTGATGTAGGTAAGAGGTTCGATAATCCAGTAGCTTTAGCTAACGATTGTGCCATCCCGACGACTGAGCTAGATTCTGCACTCTGCTTCTGGCTGCTGTCGGTTGTAGAGGTTCTTTTCCGCTTATATAACGAAGTAGAAGCACATCCCGCTGTGACCTCAAAGGTCTTATCGCCCGTCAACTACGTATGATCAGTAGAAATTCAGTAGAAGACAATCAGATGACACTTACAGCTCTTCCCATTGCAATCACACTTGCAGCATGACCAAACAAAACTACACACTTCACTCCCATTTCCTCGACTCTTGCCGTCCAAGCTTCTATAAATGTATCTGCTCGATCTTGTAATTGACTCAGACTTTCTCCTTTCCTTGAAGGGAATAACGTCGAGGAGTATGAGGTATCTATGGTATTCGGAGGGAAGAGTGGGGATAAATGGTCAGGGTCAGATGGTCGGGGATGTAAGCCTGTATTCGGGTTGACGGGCGAGTACCTAAGTCAGGTCAGAATCATAATGTATACATCACCAAGTTTAGGTGGTAAGAAGCAAAGGAAGAACTGACCATTCCTGAGCACCATGATCAAGCATTACACCTTTACCCCCAGATCCCACTTTATTCAAAGCCTGCCAAGTCGGTAAAGCAGTCTCGATACATCGATAAAATGGACTGGAGAAGACTCTCTCGGGAACTGGATAGGGTGTAAGTGATTTTGGATCCGAAAGGAATTCCGCCATTTTATTCGCTTGCATCGTCCCGTATGCTGCGAGCTGACATGGTATGAGCTTGTGCTTTAGGTAAAGTGAAGGAGGATACTTACAGGTGGGTCTCGGTTCATACCGGTCGGACCAGTTTTGATACTGGGATCAACCCAATTCGACCTGTAATATGTCAGCTACTTCACACAGTCGCGAGTGTATATTCTCACCGGAATCCATGTCGACAGATGTAAATGTATTCCAGCATGTTGAACAAGTGAATATAGATCGCGTGTCGTCGGGATTTACTTCCGATATAGATTGACGGTCGCCTGAGCTACCTTGTCGCTTCTTACAAGCTTCTTTCTGTCCAAAATCGAGCAGCCGTCTACCCTATAGTGCCAAGTATATGCACAGATGACTAAATTTATACACAACTGATGATTGAGGGGAAAGAAGAGAACAGCTACAATTGAAATCCGGATGTCAACCGAAATGCTCGTGATGATGCGGTTAGAAGCGGGGCTCCCATTCTAGGTATTCAACCGTTCTCCGTTTCTCATCTGGGACTTTTGGTTAGACAGCGGTTCAATACAAGTCTGAGAGTGTGCAAGTTAAATGTGTACAGTCATGACGCGGGATTCGAGCAAGGATGCAGGTAAACGATATAAGAACACGTACAAGGCAGGATCACTCGAATACGTGCCAGCCAATCCGTATGTCGTGGCAGTAGCAACATCAAAACCAATATCGGATATCGTCATGCATCACCCTATAAAACCAAACCCGACGCCTAGTAACCGAACTGGGTGAGGAGCTCGTTTGATGGGACGGAAGAGCTGGCCTTGGCTCGGAGCTTGAGAGCGGTTTGCTAGGAATTGTCAATATATGTCCGTTGATTACCACCATCCCATCCACTCACTTTTCGCTCGTGGTAAGCCTGTCCCTTAACCTTCCTCTTCTCCTCGAGTCTGTCAACAACATCCTTGTGAGCCCATCCAACCTCGTGAGAGATTCTCTTCAAAGTACAGTACTTTCGTCCTGGCTTGAGTCGGAGAACTCGGAGAGCGGCTGGGACGACCATCTTCTTGACCTTGTCCTGAGCTGGTGGGACACCCTCGTATAGCTCAAGTCGCTTGAGGGCAGCGGCACCTCGAGCGGATTTGTGGGGAACCATTCCTCGGACGGCCTTGAAGAAGATCCTCGATGGTGCTCGGTGATGGAAAGGACCAGACTTCTTTGGGTTGACAATGTGTCTCTCTGAGTATTGTTAGCTGTACTCCTTGAACTGGAGTTCAGACTACGCACTGTGGAGGTAATCGTGGTACTTCAACTTGTTTCGGAAGAATGAACCGGAACAGTTGAGCTCCTCACATCGGACAACGGTGACCTTTTGACCGGTAAGGATCTGGGGGTAGTCAGCCTTTGTGCTTGTTTTCTAAAACTTCTCGTCTCGTCCCCCTTCCTTCAAGACTCCACTCTCATGCCTTCCTTTTGGCTACACATCATTCCACCTTGAGACCGGGCAACCTGATCTGCCTGACCACATCTCTTGCCCTCCCTGGACCTCCCTTGTCACCATCTCCTCTATCCTCGCCCTCCCTATTCCATATCTCCTTGTCCTCTGACACACCCAGAATCACACATATCCAGACCTAAAAACAACAACTAACCTGCTTGGCGACAATTGAAGCGAGACGACCGAGAAGGTGTCCCTTTCCGTCAATGACGATGGGTTGAGTAGTGAAGGACATCTGTGGGTTGAAAGTGATATTTCGATATTGAGTGATTGATATTTGCGTAAGAAATCGATAAATTGATATAAAGTATCGGTAGTGAATTAGAAAAAACTACCAGTCAGCGCTCTTCCTCTCCAATATAAAATCATCCGTCTAACCTTGAGGGTCCTTTTTGAGAATCTAATGAACAACAGAAAAGAGAATCTATAGCCTGAACACCTCACAAACCTTCAATGTCCTTGCTCTCCGTCGCTCGGTCTGGGACTCAACGAAAGCCTGAATTCGGAGTTATCGTTAATCCCGCTGGGGGGATCAGAGGGATAGGCTATTGTGGCACCTGCAGATCCAGGCTGTCGGTGGCGAGATTTATCGCCGACAACTACGTTTGGGCGGTGGCAAATACGAGAAGTTGCTTTCTTCTTGCTCATCTAGTATCGCATAGATCAAGGATCATATCACAACAAGGATATGCTTGCATCAGTGACCTAGTCTATTACACAGGAAGATATCAGAACTATGTGTCATCCCTTCCACATTGCGTTTCTAGTTTCGCTTCAGCTGGAACGGTATTGCACTGATATTTACATCCCTCTACTCCCAGTCGCTCCAACCCCCTTGCTTGGAAGTTAGAGATCAGGGAGGTGCTTCTTTCATTCGACTATTCTCATTTTCCGATATCAGAAACACATTATCAGTGACAACAAGATATCTCCTCCAACCTAATGATGCGTCACCTCGGATGTATATCATCTCTGCCAACCTCATACAGTCGACCCTGTCAAATTAGGTTATGCTATATCTGGTAAGCTGTCAAAACTGGTAGCTTTAGCTGTTTCCCGGTCAAATTCTTGCTGTACCTAGTGGCAGCCATTCAGGAGTCTCTCATACCTGGTAGCTTCAGGGGCAGATTTGAGTGTCCACCGACACCCATTAGATTTGACTGGGACGACTGTGTGCAAGAGCATAATCACAATCGAGCCATCGATCACGCGTAGGAATCAGACTCTTAGGTCAGATATGTGGTATACCTTAACAAAGTGCCGTTCCTCCAATACCCTGCAAGGACATATTTGGTGTATACGATGTGACTTGAGACGCCTTTAGATCACTGCTATCTGCTTTGAACCGGCCATGCATGTCACGCTACCACATGGGTTGAAGCGGTCAGTATGAAAGATCATAGCCACACGTAATTTGCCCCAGGGGAGAAGTCTATCTGGCTTCATGTTCGATACTACTGCGTATGCTAATGTCTGGAATTTCTGTAGCCTTCCACGGTTCCCCATGTGCTCTTCACAGTCTCGGTATGCTGATTTGAAATAGGAGTCAAGGCCTGCCCCTACTGCGATCATATCTCTTCGAAGTGTTGCCTGTTCACATCCTGAAGCGAGGAGAAGAACCCCGATCACGCCTCTACCTATTCACGATACACATTGCTGACTTTTGACAGCAGCAACGATACCGTGTTCCGAGGCTCGCCAGCCTTGGTTTCTTAGAGTCCGCTGCCGGATCTTCTATTGTCGGTTCTTCGTATCCTAGATATTCTGAGACAGTCATCGAGTACAGTCAGATCGATCAGTATTTCCCGCAACCTCCAATCCAAGTCGTATGCCATGAATACATCTCCCAGCCTAAGAAGTCCCTGATAAGAAGTCCATTTAAGCCTCCTCAGTTCTCAACTTGGCAGCAGCGTTAACGACCCTAGAGTAATGTTAGCTCATCCTTATCATGGAGAATTCAAATTGGCTCACTTGACACCAAGAACCTTTGCTCGGGCAATAAGATCCACTCTCTTCTTTGATGAAACACCGTGGGCAATGACAGCGGCGTATTTGTTGTTGTGCATCAACAGGAGTTCGAGGTCGGAGAGGTTTTTAACGAGGAGTTCTTTGTGTCCAGATGGGATCAGGTGTCGAGTCTTCTTGTTGGATCCGTAACCGATCTTTGGCATGGGGGTTTGACCCTTGAACCTTCGTCGGACCTGGGGATGTTAGTATATGTGTATCTCAAGTGATCCGTGATTCTCCTGCGTCCCTCAGACATTCTATCTCCTTCGTCCAAACAAAGATCGAGCTCGATAGATACGATCATAACAACGATCAATCCTTTCTTCTTCTCGCCTCTTCGCTCATTGACCCCTCACTCCTACAGCACCTCTTTCGCTATATCTTCTTCATCCAACCATTCCCTCTTCAATCCGATAATTCCTTTTGTAAAAGGAATCTCTACCCACTCTGTTATCAATACCCTTTGGCTTTCTCCATGCCTCCTTGACACCATGGTATCGGTCCGATTGATGCCTCTTGAAGGTCTTTGTTCGCTTCTTAACGATTGGGATGTGGGATGGAGACATCTTGCCTATAGATCGTAATGATATCGATTGGGCGATGATGGATCGAATATATGTTTGGATGATGAGTTGAATTGATAGAGGAGAATTACCTGGTCAGCTATGCTCAATCAACGATTAGGACCCACGCACCGGTATACGATCTTGAAGACTGAAGAAGAACCTCTAATTCTCACTTTGTCTACAATCTTCACCGAGCCCAGAGCCAGGAGAGCATGGAGAGGGAGTGGCACATCGGGATTATGAGCTATTTCCGCTCGGAAACCGGTAGTGGCAGTCTGAAAACCGTTCATTCTGGCTCTGATTCCGTAATGGATTCTTAACACCGATAGCTATCGCCGATGCTTCCGCGTTCTCTGTATAATCTGTTCAGCTCATCGCATGATTCTCCACTACTCGACGCATTCTTTTGCATGATATTCTAAGAAGGGCAATTCATATCAGAGCATTTGGAGAGACTCATTAGATACATTGGAGTTGTATCATTGACAGCTATCACTACAGTTATCCCAGCCGTGTATCCATTGCGTTATTGGCATGTCTCCATAATGATTACTTGTCACGATCTTAGCGTAGCGCGCATCCAGCGTCCAATCTTATCGCAGAGCCCATCTACGTGAAGGTCAGAATGTACCACTACACCTACTGCACGGTACTCACGTCTTGACGACAAACAGCTCTTCCGGCATACCATCCTGAATCTCCTCTTTGACCACCTCTAAACCTGCTTCCTCAAAGATCTCCAGCCATTTCCCACTCGACCTGAGCGTTGTTAGCATTCATTCATCATTGATGTGATAACGAGCGACGACGGAGCCAGACCTACCTGGTCAAACTCGAATCTTCTGTATCTAGGAACTCGTGTGCTTTTCCCCCTGGTCCATCTTCACAGCAATTCTCCTTGACAAATATCAAACTTTGATATCCGTCTTTACCCTCTATCTCCTCGATGGTTTCTCTTAAAGCCGCTTTACATCGTTTCAGGAATGGTATCAGGTCAGGTGTAGAGATATGGCCTAGATAATGTATCAGTAATCACGCTATGTACGCTAAGTGGAAAAAGGGGACCATACCTAGACACCATTGACACCAGATACTTGAGAATTGATCAGCACAACTTTGTTTGATATTCTACAAGACTCACGCATCGTAGAAGACCTCTTCATCCTCATCATCCATACCCACCCCATCTCCACCTTCATTCTTCCCAACTACACCTACCACCTCTCCCCCTTTTAACGGATACTTTGGATCTAACCCTTGTAACCCTTTCTTCACAAAACAACATCGTTTGCCTCTCTCCCCTACTCCATCGCTACCCTTCTTATTAGGTTTCTCTTCGAGTAATTTGAAATCCCTCCATTCACCATCACTCGCAGACCTCTTTGCTTCTTGAATAAACTTTTCAACAGGTTCAAGAGTTATAACATCTTCGAATAAAGGTAGTAAGACTTCTCTAGAAACTCTTCCTATTCCAGCGCCGACGTCTAGTGCAGTCAGACGGTGAGAGGGTGTGGAAGGTGGAAGGGGAGTTAGGGGCGAAGCGAATTTGTGTAGGGATGGTAGGAGGGATAAGAGTAGGAGTCGCGAGGATAGTTGCTCGATATGCGGAACAGGCTGAAATGTCAGATTCCTATCATTTTGTTATTTGAACCCCACACGAATGAGGACAGAAAGCATTTCTTGACCACATTCACAGTGGAGAAATAGAAACACTCACTCCATTACCGAATCCACCTAGAACACCATCGACACTAGCCTCAATACCATCCCAGTACTCTATCCCTTTGTCATAATCAGGTCCTGGTTTTCGGAGGGCTGATCCGACATTTGGCTTTGACCTCTTAGCCGGGGAAGGTTGGTTCTACATTGATCAGTTGGCTAGAAGGGTATACACGTTGTCTCGGTTCACGTACTGCTGCTGAAGTTGGAGGCTGAAGGAAAGTCAGCTCCTGCAAGACTCCCATGTACCATAACTATTATATGCCTGCACTCACCATGACTGTTTCGAGGTGATGTAAGTTGAGATCTACAGATAACAAGTACACAAAATGAGATCACTGGAATTCTGGCAGAAATGTCAGATCTCGAATTACGCCGTGTTTTGGACGCGCTTAATCTTCATGGTTAGATTTCAACGCAAAATCTAATTCTATGCTGTAGTTCGACCGATCAGGTCCTGCAACGAAGCCTTGCCTAAGGTATAGATGCATCCCATATCAACTTCGCGCGCCTGACATCCTGCACATTCTATCTAAAGCTCATCGTGCTCTGGAGACTCTTCAAAGTCCTCCTCGTCGAAAGCCTCACCAGCGACATCCTCAACGCTCTCGCCTGAGCTCTCACTTTGCCTGTGTGTCTCAATGAACTCGACCAAGCTGTCGAATGATCTGTCACCGTTGTAATCAATGAATTCTGATGAACCGGCAGCTCTGAATTTCAGTGTTGGGAATCCAGAGACCTTGAATGGTGCTTGAGGGGGGATATCATTCTCGGTAGCGTCCATTTGAGCGATAACAACGTTCTTCTGCGAAGCGTACTTCTCACCAAGAGTCTCCCAGATAGGAGCGAGTTTCTGACAGTGTCCACACCATGGTGCGTAGAACTCGGCAAAGACATCCTTGTCCTGGTCGGCATACAGAGAGTCCCAAGCGTCTGCAACTAGTGTGTAAACATCACCTTGGCTGGTTGGGATAGGAGCGGATTTGATGGAAGGTTTGATTTCTCCATTGGCGAATTTGTTAACAAAGTCGGAAACAGATGCCGTGTCAACTGTTCCAGTAAATGGGTATTTGGTCTGCTCAGCGAGGTCTTGAATGACGAATGCTGGCCATGAGTCACCAGGGAGGTTGAGTGATTTACCGTGGTCGACAAACTTGACAGCGTCAATCCAAACAAAGTTGATCTTTCCCTTGTGCTCCTTGGCGAGGGGAGAGAGCTCCTTGACGAGCTTCTGAATAGCGGACGTGTCCTGTGGTTCAACAAAGAGGTAGGCGATTGGGAGACCTTGCTCAGCGTAGTTTCCAAAGTTCTCTGGCGAGATCTCATCGAAGAGTGGCATGGAGTTGGTCTTGACGAACTCGGCGAAAGAAGTCGTAGATAAGCTAGCGACCTCGGAAGGAGAGAGAACGGCGTGACCTTCGTCAAAGGATTTGTAAAGAACGACGGCTGGAAGGGAAGGTGATCCAGGGATAGATGGGAGGTCAGAAGATTTGTATTGACCAAAGAGGTAGGTATCCCGGGCGGTATTGGCGTAGTCAATGAAAGCCTGGGGGATCGGGTGTGAGTCATCTCCGTAGGCGACAAGAACACTGGATTGTCAGGCTGACTCTAATTCGAGTAGATATGGAGCAGACTCACACTTTGTCGGTCTTGATGAATTCGGCGTGGGAAGATGGAGTGACATCAGTGATAGCCGGTAGCGATTGCCTGTGAAATTAGCCTGCTGGTCCTTATAGAATGACAAATGACTTACTTGATCATGTAGCTGATGATACCATCGGCCTTTCGTGGACCGGCGTAGTCGACAGGTACACCATTTCTGAAGACTTTCAAGGTTGGGTAGCCGTTCACGCCGTAGGAAGAGCAGAGCTCGGCTTGCTCAGTACAGTCGACCTGCATGTTTAGCGTCGATCAAGAACGTGTTCTTCGATAACATACCTTGGCCAGCTTGATCGACTTGGACTTGAGCTCAGTTGCGGCTTCCTCGTAGTGAGGAGCGAGGCTGAGAGATTAGCTTTGAATATCAAGGAGATAGCTTCAACTCACTTTTTGCAGTGTCCACACCCTAGAGAGATTAGTTAGCACATTTCTTTTCCCTTTGTTCACGCTCCGGCGGCAAAAGTGAAAACCTACATGGTGCGAAGAACCTAGATTGGTCAGCTCTGGATTATTTGTATATTGATGCCGTGCTACCCTGGACCCAATGGTCTAGACAGCGGATATGATTATGAAGATCAACTCACTCAACCAAAGCCAGATCTTCAGTCATGACCTCCTTCTCAAAGGTAGCCGAGGTGAGATCATGAACATCACTAGCCAGCGTCAAGCTAAGACCAGCGAGGAGGGATAAAACACCAAAGGAAGTTGAGAATCTCATGGTCTAGAAGGATGAGGGGATGTAGGTAGTATGGAATATAGGATAAGAAGAAGTGATGATCAAAACAAGGATGATTAAGCAGAAAGGTATTATGAGAATCAATCTCGGAGCCGTTCCACGTCGACGCGATCAGATTTCAGAACCGGAAAGGGTTAAACGCGGTTGAATTCCCTGAGGTTGTAACTTTTGACTCGGTGCTCTAATTCGGCTCAGCAAACTTCAACGTTAGAGTCTGATATCTGCTCCTTCACATGCATACGGCCCGCGACTTGTTGCCTCGGACTATAACTCGGAAACATCATCATTAATGCTTCCAACATCCTCAATTATATCCGAGTCATCAGTAGCCACCAGGCAAAATCATATGAGTAACGCAGCACTCTCGTGCGGTGGTTTACTCTTATGCATGTTCTCTCTAATCTCAATCTCTAATCTCGTATCGGTATCAATCCAGGTTTATCTCACACTCATCGATTCCATAGACTCGGTGACTTCGTCAATCCCTTCACCAGTGGAGTTGATGGCCTCAACGGCCTTCTTAAATCTTGTCACCTGGGTAGCCAAGCTCTCATCCCAATCGTCACTCAAGTTCCTCACACTCTGAGCAGTCTCAGAAGTCAGCCCTTGTATGGGTTTCTTGAACTTCAGCATCCACTCAATGTAGTCAAGGTTGACATCGAGCTGACTCGCACGATCTGTAGTCGATTTCCCGCTGTTCTCGATGTGAGAGACCATACCACGAATCACAGTATCAGTTTTGGTACACGGGAACGAGGGAAGATGACGCTGAAGAGCTTTCTTGAAGGTTTTGTATTCGGTAAGGATTCGTTTGGCTTTGTCGGCTGATCGATATCTGCCCCAATGGTCGCATTTGTCCGAGTCTTCAACTACGTGAGCTGTACTGATCGCAGTTGCTTTCTCTTTGACACTCAAACTTGAGAACGATTCGTCGTTGATTGCTTCGTGGATAGCAGTGGCACATTCTTTGAGAACCCCAAGCGTAAAGTCAGGTACCTCAATGGTTGCATTATCAACTTCTTCGCTTT
>JALPCA010000033.1:0-33702 GCA_026538345.1 Cryptococcus sp. GC_Crypt_4 | reverse complement strand
GAACAAAGTCGCTCAACTCTTCACTGCTCAACTTTTCCATGATCGTAAACAGAGGTGGACGAGAGCCCAGGCTTTAGCTAAAGGAGAAAAGCTGGAAGCACCGATTGATTACCTGAGACCACTCATTGCAGATGCTGATACGGGTCATGGTGGTGAGTCCTCACGCTTCTCGCACTAGTTGGACTCATTACTGATCACAACAGGTCTGACGGCTGTAATGAGATTGACCAAGATGATGGTCGAGTCTGGAGCTGCGGGTATCCATATTGAAGATCAAGCTCCTGGGACCAAGAAGTGTGGACATATGGCCGGAAAGGTGAGTCAGGTCATTGATGACTCAATGCCACCAGCTAACCGCCCAGGTTCTCGTCCCTATATCCGAACATATCAATCGACTTATCGCCATGCGACTCCAATGTGATATCATGGGAACGACCAATCTCGTTATCGCCCGAACCGATTCTGAAGCTGCAACTTTGATCACTTCCAATATTGATCCCCGTGATCACGCTTTCATCCTTGGTTCGACTAATCCGCATCTACTACCATTGACGGATATCATGCTCGCAACTGAAATGGAGGGTCGATCAGGTGATGCCCTACAGAAAATCGAAGATGAATGGATGGCTTCGGCCAAACTCGCCACATATCCCGCTACTCTTGCCACAGCCCTCAAGACCCAGGGAGCCGACTCGAGTAAGGTAGATGAATTCCTCGCCTCGATCAAAGAGAAACATGCAAGTAGAGCACTTTCACTACAAATCGCTCAGAAAGAATTCGGGTTGAAATCCGATCCATACTTTAATTGGGACACACCAAGGACACGAGAGGGTTATCTCCGATATCAAGGCGGAACGGGATGTGCCATCAATCGAGCTATTGCCTTTGCTCCTTATGCCGATCTACTTTGGATGGAGACGAAGAGTCCGATCTATGCACAAGCAAAGGAATTTGCCGATGGTGTTCATGCACAACGACCAGGACAGTGGTTGGCCTACAACCTTAGTCCAAGTTTCAACTGGGAGAAAGCGGGTATGGGCGAGACAGAGATCAAGGAGTATGTGTGGAAGCTGGGTAAACTAGGTTTCATCTTCCAGTTTATCACTGTGAGTATTCTGTTTGATTCCATCATCCAATCTGATCGTCATGAGCTCGCTGGTCTTCACTCCAACGCTTATATCAATGACCTCTTTGCAAAATCTTTTGCTCAAGAGGGTATGAAAGCATATGTCGAATTGATTCAAAGACGGGAAAGGGAGATTGGGTGTGATGTCCTGACTCATCAAAAGGTGAGTATATATATGTATCCTTGATTCGTAGACCCAAGGCTGAAACCGTTTAGTGGTCTGGAGCAGATTACGCTGACGCAATGTTGATGACTGTGACTGGAGGAATGTGAGTGGTTTGAGCGATTCGGAGGATCTTGCTGACAACTCAGTTCCTCAACTGCTGCTATGGGTAAGGGTGTGACGGAAAGTCAGTTTGTGGATGAAAAGACGCAAAAGGCTCTGAACAAGCTCTAGCTGGGTGTGGAATGAAGTTTCGATTGGATCGTTTGATCGTACTTTGTATTTTGCATGTATACTATTGATGTCACGGTGCTTCGCGGCGTATAGGTATCGGGTACCAAGCATTGTGACATAGAGTTTGATAGGATACTTTGGAATCTGCAATCTGAAGCTCATACCGTCTACGCCTGCTTCTTTTTCATGATTACCACATCTGTATTATAGTTATACTTGAAGAGCCCTTTCTTCAAGAAGTCAGCTTGAGTTAAACAAATGACCATGTGTAGACCCACATCTTTATCTACCCATTCTTTATCGCCTTGTCTTATAATCTCCCTGAGGGACGTTTCGAATTCCTTCCGTCGTTCACCCTTCAAGTGGGTTTCAGTAAGGTAAGACTTGGAAAAGAGTCGATCGACGAGCTTAAGTAGTGTCAGATATGGAAATAATGCGAGTAGGTATCATGAGATGATGGGAGTATATAAGTTAGAGCGATACTCACTTGATCTTCTGTCATTCCCAAAACCCATGGATCTGTGACTTCCTCGGCAGGTTCAAATAACTCTTGATAAGCTTTCGTCTCGTAACATTTCCTCCACCATCCTTTATAATATTGAGGAGTACCTAAATCATAGGGTTGATAGAGATTTCGAATCTGTTGATGATAGCCTGATTCGTTGGATTCGAGGTTCCAGATGAATATCAGAGTCCCCGTTGGGGTTAGGTATTTGGAGATTTCTCTCTGATGGGAGTCAGTCAGTTTCGGTTCAAGCTAGGTCGAGTCTATATTAGGCCTGGGCCGGGGGGAGAGATTATGTATATTGACGATGGTCAGAAGGAAAGATGACTAAACAAGAGGCTTGGTTTGCAGGACAAGGCGATAGAATGGGATAAGATGAGATGAGATAGGACGATATTGGATGGGATAAGATGGAATAGGGTGAGCTGAGATGGGATAGGATAGGATGTAGCGTTGAATGTGTCAAGAGGAGATGAATTCCAGATATAGGGACACTCCCTCCAGCCGTATCTTGACACTATCTTCTTCGACCAACTTGCTTCAAAGATAAGACAAGTTAACACTCACCAGAGCCGCTTCATGATCCGGACACCAATGCCACGCTTGAGCAATCACGACCAAATCCACAGTCCCCGGTTCAACACCACTCTCATGAAAATCATCAAATGTCCCATTGACAATCTTGACGGTTTTCCCCTTTAATCTCTCTTTATCGACTTTCTGCTGTATTCCTCTTTCCCAAGCACCTCTCATTCCACTTGAAGGTTCGATTCCAATTAAAGTGTGTATAGGGATAATAGGGTAGGTTGGATCGGGAGGGGAGAGGAGCAGTCGGGTGAATATACCTGTACCGGCGCCTGGTTCTAGGATTGTCAAGTTGTCTTTAAGGGGTAAGGCGGATGCGATTCGATGTAAGGCTGCAGCAGGGTAAGAAGGTCGTGCAGAGTCGTACTAGAGGAGTCAGGATTGTTCGTTTGAAATGACAAGCGGAGAAGGAGATTCTCCAAGCTTTGATCTAAGGGGTATCCCTCCAGGCCTCTATTTCAGATCTATCACCAATCCAACCCACTCACCAGATCATTGGTCCCCTCTGCAAAACCAGAAGTAGCGATCTCATGTACTGTCATGATATGTCGACGGGGTATGGTACTACGAACAGGTAAAGATAATCTAAGTGATGACTTAAGTAAAGACATATATCGAAGTGAGAGTATCTCGTCCTTGATGGTCGTAGATCGAGTTCAGTCTGAGTGTATTCGAGTCAGAAAGTCGAGAGTTGACTCGTACCATTTATAGCATTGTCAGTAGTCTAGTCAGTACCTGGTCAATTCCTGCGAATTCACTTCTCCGGAGAAAGCCGATAACTGGTGCCCCGGCGATAATCGGGGTAAAACCCCATATGACAGAGTCATTGCGATTGGGGATCTCTGTATCTATAGCAACATAATTGATATCTAGCTTTTAGAAGTGTAAAGATGACATCCCAATTCAAAGCCGGGAAAAAAATCGTGAAAACCGGGAAAAGATGGTCAAAAACCTGAAACATGCTTTGAAACACCGCCTTGCTTCCTTCAGATATGCGCCCTCTCAACTTTAATTCATTTTGATCGATTGTTTTGATCCGCTCTGACCATTTGGCTGGATCTGAGGGGATGTTCCGCCCCGAGTTACGCTTTGACCTTTTACCGATCTCTCATGCTGATGCTTGAACAGATATTGAAGGTGGTCACTGGGGGAATATGGGGACATGGATGGGATGGAGACGTGGTGAAGATCCCAGCTATTCCGATACAGATCCTTACACTAATCATCTACTTACTAACATCTTGATACACCAGACAGGAGAGGTCCCTGACCAAACCTTTCTCGACCTATACCCTCCTTTCCCCTTGGACTTATTAAATGATTCGCGATCAGTGATCGAATTTCGACGAGGACCATATGGATATAACTTTGATTGATCACGTCTTAGCTTCAATCCAACATGGTCCTGTGTATATTTTGTTAATATTTCAACACTCTCACCATATCTCTGCCTATAAGCTGAGAATCGCACAATTGACGACAACATCGACCTTGGTATCGACGCCGTCACCATGTCATCGGATGATCTTCCCCCGAATCTAGCAGATAGGATCACAGGAATGGGTGAGGATCCTCTCTGTCTAGTCATTTACATCAAGGTGACCAAATAGCCGGTCCATTCTTCCTTGGATTCTGCTTTGAATCATTCGGTATGTACTATACTTCTTCTGATCTCCTTCGAAAAGAGACTGATGATTAGGTATGGGTATAGTCCTAGTCCTCTCTATTAATTACTTTTTGGATATATTATCAAGACCGAGAACGCCTGCAGAGTCTTCGAGGAGATTAGGGGTGATATTGGTGGGAGTATCATTGGGGGTGAATATTGCTCAAACGGTGATTGATTGGTTAAGGGGTTGGTCAGTGAGTGGATTCATCAATACGCTTGGAGATGGTGCACATCAGAAAGAGAAATGGGGGAAGATGCCCGTATATACTGCTCGAGCTAAACCCGCAGATGTTCGCCATCCACTTTACTGACCTTCCCGGTTTCTTCAAACCTACCCCGCTATACTTCCTCTCTCCATTCTTAGGGATCTTACCAGCAATCATCACTCAAGTCTTCCTCTTACGTCGTGTTATTCTCTTCATCAATTCCTTATCGATGATTTGGCCGAAATCAGCGAGATCGTCAACAAGATGGGTTTTTGGGATGTTCATGGGATGTTTGATAGTAAATGCGAGTGTATCGGGGGTATATGCCGCTATACAAGTATGGAAAACTCCGGCATTGTATAGTTTGGGATCACACGGAGGGAATAGTGATGCGTGAGTTTATTTGTTCAACTTTCGTTGTGAATAGAAGAGGAAGGGATGACGCTGCTAACGAAACAGATTCCAAATCGCTGAATTGAATTGGCTGGTGACGTCCGCTGGGGTAGATATCGTACTTAGCCTAGTTCTTTGTATCGAATTATGGTGGGCTAGAAGGCAATTAGCAGCAAAAGGGGGATTGATGAGGGAAGTAATGACGAAATTGATGGTAGGTTTTCGTCTTCTATTCGATGATCGTAGCATGATCACTAACCATATTCAGTTGGTCACCTTTCACGGAGGTTTGGCAGTCACCACGATTCAACTCACTGTATTGTTCTCATACCAATTTTACAAGGAATCAGCATGGTGTTACTTTCCAATGTTATCTGTGAGTTCACTAGAGATACGCTGTCATGGGAACTTGAGGAGCTGATGCCCCAGTTGCCTAAAGTCTATACTATCACTTTAATCCTCTCCCTCTCTGTACCTCATAATTCGGCTGCGGGTCCGACTCCATCTCACGTTTTCACTTTACCCACGATATTGACGCAAAACGGGAACAATGGAATTCAGATCCCTCTTCCCTCGCCACCGAGTTCGAATCGACGGGCATCTTCCCCAGCGGTGTTATCTTACGCGATTGGGTTGAATGGGTGTAATAAGAATCAGATTGGTGATGATTCCTCTAAGAGACATATAGGTTGCGGTCACGATAAAAGCCAGAAAGGTAATGATAGGAAAGATACGAGAGGGAGAACCCTCTCGAACATTTTCCACGAGAGCTATAACAAAAGTGAAAAATGGATCAAATGGAGTTTGGTAGGCGATCTCCTCACTGGTCGAAGGGATGACCAATGGAACACACAGGGTAAAGGGGCAGGTAGTGCTTTCCAAGGTACAAAGGCTAAAGGGAAGACAGAGGAGTTGGCGGGTAACAGACATTCATGGAACAGGCAGGAAAACCTGGATTTGCAGGTGAGCATTAGATCGATGTGTTATACCTCAGATATCGATATTGATGATAATAGCCTTTACCACCTCGTGATATCAATCCCGAAGAATCGCGTCGACCTTCAGTACCGAATTCGATTTCGCCTCTTTTGAGTCCACATAAGGGTATATACCCATCGACCCCTTTATCTGTATCACAAGCACCGATATCACCTTTCAGCCCTTCTTTCCCTTCTGCGCTATCTACTCCTTTACCTCATCACTTCTCCCCTGATTCAGTCTCACCGACCATTCGCGGTCATACAAAATCGAGTCAACACACAATGACTCCCCGGAGAGGATCTTTGCCACCCGACTTGAATTCCGTTAGCCCGTATTCGCAACCAGGACCCATGATCGGTCCTTCCGTGGACAGCATTGATCATGTATATGATCACTCAGATCCATTTGGGTCTACTCGGTCGTTCCTTCCTTTGAACTTTGCGAGGAGTACAGCTGGAACGAGTAGCACAACTCGGAGCCGACCAAGTCTTAATCCGTTATATCCGTTGGACAAACAGGATTCGGGTGATGGTCTGATATCGAGAGACCGAAGTGGTGGGACAAGCAGGAACGAATGCAGCGAAAAGGAAGAGAGAGCGAGGGCTCAGAGGAATGAAGGGAGAATGATGAGTTTTGAGGATATGCTAGGAGGTTTAGGGAGGGATGACGGGAAGGAAGGTTAACGATGATGAACATCAATGGTGAAATGGTGGGATCTGAGAATCCCCTCCGGTATGTTTACGAATTTCATGAGATGTATCTGTATAATTTGTCTTCAACATTTGCGGTGCATGGCGAGTAATGACTATTGGCATGGTTGATCCTAATCGATCATAGCAACTCCTCTTCTCCCGTCGTCTCCAAGAAGTATCCATGTACACAGCTCACTTATTTCCCCTTTCCGATCCCTCTGGAAAGTAACATCTATCTCGTCAGCCAACTTTGTCTCATTGGCTTATTATTGATCCTTGTGACTTAACCTCAACTCACCTTGGCATGATATTGACATCCATAGGACGTACGAGCTACCAACCTTCCGTCTTTCTTGATCATTGGCCATAAATCGGATTTGATTAGATCATCCAGTATTCCAATCAGTATCTCATCTTCGGTAGATGACCAAGACTGATATCTCGTCAGCCGTGACTCATGAAGAGGAAATACGAAAGTAGGGTACGGATATGGATGACGAGGAGGAGGAGGAGGAGGAAGAGGAAGAGGAAGAGGTAATGGACATACTGTTTTGGTATTGGGAGATTTGGATTTCTCCTCTTTCTTGACTTGATGCTCAGTCTTGATTTTCTTAGAGGGAGTAGATGGAGTAGTAGAAACAGACGGTGAGTCGATTAGAGAAACCTCACTTTCTGTTTTGATGGGGGATTGAATTGGATTGGGTGAGATATCAGAAGACGTTACTTGATCTTGAGTCCGCTTTGGCATCTTGTAAGTTGGATAAGATTGAGAATCCGAGGAATGAGAATGTGAAAGAAATAGAGTTGACATGAGGTCAGGCGATTAGAAGGTGAGTGTATACTGTTCAACGTGGTTACCATCAACCACTCCTTGACGACCATTGCTTGACTTCTGACATCAATCGTAGATTGTTCACGCGCGCGACACATGGCATTGTTAATCCAGCCATTCCAAAACCCTACGCCTAGTACCACTGTATACCATCACCATTCATCGATTGATCCAAGTCGACAAGTCATACTCAGCATGCATAGCCAAGGTGACCAAGAACCGATTAAATGATATATCCTTTGGTGGTATGCAACGGGAGTAAATGTGGAGAAAGTGAAATGAGATCTGATGTGCAAAAGCAGGCACGCGGGGAAGAGAGAGGGAGAGAGAGGGAGAACGCCAGGGGACCTATGAACGCGTCTAAACAAATCAAAATATAAAAGTGGCGATTCCAGCATGGATCGCGTTTCACTCGCTCTTTGTTTCTTTGTCTGACCCCTTCTGAGTGCAGCCTTCTCATACAAACCTCTTATTCCATTCTACTCTATCCTGGTAGTTTACTCGATCACTGTATAGCCTCATTCTCTAGTCTATCACTTCCACATCTCGCTTTACGTTTGCTTTTGATTCAAACATACACAATACCCTTTCACCTCACATCTATTCTCGGATTAAGGTCAGTGTGAGGTAACTCAAAGGAAAGGAATTTTGGATACATCACACATTCAATCACAAACAGCTTTGGAGAACCCCTGTTTCTCTTTCTATTATTCATTCATTCACTACTTTACCTTACCTTACCTATCTATCTATCCTTCATACGCAGTCCCATTGTCCTATCTTTACAACCCACTCTAACACCTATTCGACAAACAACCTTTACTATTTTTATCCTTCGTCGACTGGTCATTGTCTCGTGGTAATCGACCTTTCCTTCCGACACCCCTCTCAAATCTCTCCTTTCGACTTGACCCTCCTTCATACCCCTCTCATACTCGACACTCACACTCATTTACAACAACAACAACCCGCACAATGCCATCCCTAGCCACCGCCATCCTCCTCCCTCTCCTTGCTATCCCCGCTTTCGCATCCTCATCCGATCACTCACCTATCCAACCTGTTCAGAGAAATGCTCGACATCGTGAATTAGCAAGAACACTGATACGTCCAACGGCCGCTGAAAATCAAAAGAGAGCGATGGGACTAGATACAAATCCGCCTTTAGGAGGGTTCAAGGTGGTAGGAGATTCGGGTGTTTCAGCACAGATGATGTTTTTGGGTACGGAAAATACAGTATTCATCTTGGATAGTAAGTGTAGATTCCTCCAACGCCGTCGTATAGTAAACCCCGCCACGACTCAGCTAACCTCTTTAGAAACCGAAAATAATTCACTCACCGTCACTACTCCCTCCGGTGAAACTCGACCAGCATGGGGAACTTCTTATGATCTCACCACCAACATTGCAACCCCAATGTCCGTTACTTCCAACACATTCTGCGCAGGTGGTTTCTCATTAGCCAATGGATCTTGGGCTGTATTCGGTGGAAATCAACCTGTTACATATCAGGGGGTGGCTGTCAATGATAAGGGTAATAACCCAACGGGAGCCAATCCATATGTCGATACAGATGGAGGAGCAGCGATCAGAATGTTGACACCGTGTGATGGAGGAAATTGCGAGTATGCAGAAGGAGGAGCCGCTTTGACCATGACAGTGGGTTGTTTACCTCTGAGTGATAGAAGGCTGCTGATAATCAGGGAAAACGATGGTATCCCACAATCGAAGGACTTGGAGATGGTTCAGTCATTGTCATTGGAGGTGACGAAAATGGAGGGTAAGTTTTCACAAATTCCTCTTGGTCAACCTACTAACTCACCAGATACGTCTCCACCGTCAAGCAGAACAACCCTACTTACGAGTTTTGGCCAAAGAGTACCGGTGCTATCAACATGAACTTCCTCTCACAGACCGTCCCACTCAATCTCTTCCCCTTGACGTGGCTCATGCCCAGTGGTACGTACATGATATTCCATTTCGAACTCGTGGCTAATATACTCAGGAAAACTCTTCATGCAGGCATACTACTCTACCATCATGTACGACATGACTTCCCAAACTGAAACTGCCCTTCCCGATATGCCATATGCCGCTCGAGTTTACCCAGCTTCAGCAGCTACCGCCATGCTACCCTTGACTCCTGAAAACAATTACACTCCCACTATCGTCTTCTGCGGTGGATCCAATGCCCCTTTCAATAAGTCATCCGACGGTGGCGCAGGTTTCAATGTCACGAGTTATGTGGCCGATGCTACTTGTGTAAGGATCACACCAGAGTCTTCAAACCCGACTTACGAGGATGATGATGATCTACCGGAACCGAGAAGTATGGGTCAATTCATCTACCTTCCAGATGGTACCATGTGGTTGGGTAATGGGTAAGTCACTATTTTGACGATCCAGGCTAATAGTCACAGTGTTGGTTACGGTACAGCTGGTTATGGTGATGAGCATTGGTCTATTGGTCAATCATATGGTCAATACCCAGTCTATATGCCCGCCATCTACAAGTGAGTGAGAGGAAATACCTGCCCGTATACCTTTATTGACCTTCCAGCCCCTCTGCTCCTTCTGGATCACGATTCTCATCCGTCGGACTCAGTCAATCCAACCAAGAGAGAATGTATCACTCCTCAGCTATCCTCCTCCCCGACGGAGCCGTTCTTATCTCTGGTTCCAATCCAAACAAAGATGTCTCGTTCGCGCAATGGGGTACCAGCTATGAAGTGGAAAAATTCTACCCTCTTTGGTACAACCAACCAAGACCTGTTCCTACTTCGACTTTACCCACTTCACTCTCTTACGGTGGTGATTACTTTAACATCACTTATACCCCTCAAAACACCACTAGTAACCCGGCCAATACCAAAGTGGTGATCATCCGAACAGGTTTCAGTACCCATTGTATGAACATGGGTCAACGATTCTTGGAATTGTCGACTTCGTACACTCAAAAGAGCGATACAGGAGAGGTCACCATGCACGTCTCGCAAATGCCTCCTAATGCCAATATTTTCCAACCTGGTCCTGCTATGATGTTCCTCGTTGTGGATGGTGTTCCATCTATTGGTCAAGTGAGTGTTAAGATATTTCCTCTATGAGGATCGTGCTAACAATATCAGATGGTGACCATCGGTTCAGGCCAGATTCAAACTCAACCCATTCTCGCCGCGTCCACTCTCCCTGGATCATCCGTCATTGTTCAAGGACAAGAAAACTCATCCAACTCCTCCACATCTGTCACAGCGGCGAGCGGTCCAGTCGCAACTGCCCAATCTGCCGTTAACAAGAATGGAGCGTCAGCTGGTCTGACCTTCCCATTAGTGGCATTACCACTTTCGATCCTTTTCAGCTTGTTCACCTTGTTATAGACGTGTACCAGTTATAACAAGTTTTCAGATTTATCAATGATTTATGATTCCTATCTTCGTTGAATTGTTTCTTCATCATGTGTTTATGGTTTACGTCATGTCCGCTATGATCCTACATCCTTACTACTCTTAACGACTGTTCTAATACACAATCTAGTCTCTCCGGATTGCATAAGATGATTAGAATGCATATGATTGTTTAAAGTAGGAATCCAGTCCAAGACAAAGGGGGTTTACATATTTGCCACTCGGTTGCGGATTGATCCGAACCGCGCCTCATAGGTTTACATGTGCTATCACAACCTGATCATCCTTATCCTCTTTCACAACACCCATGACTTTGATCAGGTTCACCTGGAAGAGGTGAAGGATAAGTAGTAGCTCGACAGTTGCTCACCAACCCAACTCAAAATGTCAAAACCGAAACCGGGAATCGGAAAAGGTATAGTAAGGACCTTCTCACATCATCAAGTTGGAAGTGGGATACAACAGGGTGGACTCTCTTCGACTGGAAGTTCAAGTACAAGTACAAGTTCAAGCTCGCAACAAATACTAGTGAATAATGTCATTGGATCAGCATATGCTGGAACAACGTCGAATCAGGCTAGTACATCCTATGGATATGGGTATCCTAATGGAGGAGGATCCTATACGAATTATAATTCGACATATCGTAGAGATGGTTTTATGAATTTGGGGATACCATCCACTTCGACTTTTAATCCTACTTCTACCTC
This sequence comes from Cryptococcus sp. GC_Crypt_4, assembly GCA_026538345.1. NCBI lineage: Eukaryota > Fungi > Basidiomycota > Tremellomycetes > Tremellales > Cryptococcaceae > Cryptococcus > Cryptococcus sp. GC_Crypt_4. The sequence goes on along the minus strand of JALPCA010000033.1, from coordinate 22,205 downwards.
ATCTTCCAGCTCGACTTTTAGTAGTAGTCCACCGGCAAATTCATGGTCAGGATTCAGTGCGTTTGGGGATACAGGAGATTATCGGAATGAGATTGTATTGAATTACCGGTCGGGGTCTTTGGTATCGTCAGCTGTAACGATCAATTCGGTGGGTTCGAATACGACAAGTGTCAACTCAAAATATAGAGGAGAAAAGCAAGCTCGTAGGTCACTGAGTACGTTGTCGACACCGGGATCTTCGAATAGCTTGACTGTCAACAGTACGACGGATATACCTCCCGGCTTGTTTACACCACAACCTATCCCACTTTCTATACCCCCTTTACCACTCTCATCACAAACACTTCCTTCTTGGTTCTCCTTCTTTCCCGACAAATCCACATCTTCAAATCAGCTACCTCCTCCTCAGAAGAATTACGAGTTTAATCGACAATCGCCCACCTTTGACTCTGTCGGAACTTTCGACATCGCATTATTACCAACACAATCTGATTCATCGCATACACCCGCTCGAAGTCGATCAACAGAGGTACATCCTGCTTTATCACCTAATTCACATGAATCTTCCCCTTCTTCTTCTACAACCGAAACCCTTCCTGGCCTGTACAAATTCACTTCATCTCTAGGTATACCCCCTACATCCACAACCTCTTCACCCTCACCTCCAGCCGAATCGACATCTTCAATAAACCTTTATTCCAGTAATCTCATTTTCCACCTTGGTTCTAGTGGATCCCCCAAAGAAAGACCTAATTTACCTATTCCCAATCGTCGATCATCTTCACCTACACCTCCTCAACGACCACGAAGCTTTCCGCTACCTGACATTGAACCTCCGACCGGAACGGAAATCAAGTCGGTGGGTGTAGGAGAAGACGCGTATTTCGCTCGAATCAACGGAATGTGTATCTCCGATGGAGTAGGAGGTTGGGCTAGATCAGGTAAAGGAGGTGCAGATGCTGGTAAATGGTCAAGGTTATTAACCCATTTCTGCGAAATCGAATTAATAGATTGGTGGGCGGGTGGTATACCTTATCTGAAAGAAGAAAAGATGGGCGGGAATGAAGTTAGGGAAACAGCGAAAAAGGCATTGAATGAGATGAAAGGGGAAGTGAATGGAGGAGGCAAGAAGACGAGTTGGGCGAGTAAAGTTTGGAAAGATGCCAAAGGGAGTCAAGGAAGTCAAGATGAGGTGGATTGGGTGAAAAGGGAAGAAGGAAGGAGAAGACCGTTGGATCCAGTGGAGATTATGCAGAGAGGGTTTGAAAAGTGTTTGAGTTGTTTTGCTGCAGAGGTGGGTATCTTGTGTCTATCCCCTTCACTTCTTACACTCTTTTGGCCATTTCTCTCTTTCTCTGGCCTCGCTATGAGCTTGAGATATACCCAACAAAACAAAGATCAACATCTTTGACACTCGCTAACGTTCGTTCGTATAGGGTATTCACGGTTCATCTACTTGCTTACTCGCCCTCCTACACCACTCCACCCTCTCCATTGCCAATCTCGGAGACTGCTGTCTACTCGTTATAAGAAACAACGAAGTGATCTTCAGGACAGAGGAAATGCAACATGCTTTTAATTTCCCATTACAATTGGGGACACATTCGAGAGATGAACCGATGAAAGATGCTAAACGATATGATGTTGGGGTGATCAAAGGGGATGTAGTGGTATTGGGAAGTGATGGGTTGATGGATAATCTAGTGAGTTTACTTCTCCTTGTTCCTGCATAATCAGTAGGGGGGATCACACTGAACAATTAACTGACAATCCAGTTTGACGAAGATATCCTGGATACCCTCGCACAATATATTAACCCTTCATCCGTCTCATCGTCATCAGCATCGACACCACCATCTTCCTCATCGACCACATCCCTCCTTGGCTTCTCCCCTCAAAAAGTCTCGGAAGCACTATGTAAACGCGCAAGAGCTGTATCGGAACAAACGACCGCTACCACACCCTTTATGGTTAAAGCGATCGAAGAAGGTATAGATTTCGTAGGCGGGAAAAAGGATGGTGAGGTTTATACTTTTTTCAAAACTTGAATGACCGCTGATCCACTAGATATCTCGGTGGTAGTAGGTGTTATTGGAGATCGTGATGGGGAAAGTATGAGTGGATTGGCATTACATACTTAGTGTAATGTCTCGCTCGCCCTACAAGACTTAGAATTAGAGGTTTACATATGATCAAGGTAGGGAATAGAATGAAGAGGGACATTATCAGAACTCAAGAGGGTCAAGTGGATACCAAGATACCAAGAGAAACTTGTATGCGAAAATCACCAGTTGTACCATCTCAATGTTGTCATCTAACATGCAATCAATATCATATCATCTCGCATGCAATCTCGCTTCACCCAAACATCCCGCTTGATCACGAGGTTGATACTTGCATGACGATGCGTAGAGCTAGTATGAACATGTATGAGTTGTATGGACGAATTTCCACCCTTCACCTTTTCTAGACTCCCCAACGTTCTATCCCCCAAACCTTCCCTTATCTACACGAAGCCCATCCGGGTATCTCGTCAAAATGCAGATATATCGTTTCGCCCAAAAAGTCAAGTATACTGTATACAAATTTTTCGTCTCCTTCGCCCCTTTTTCCGTACCACTGCCCCTTAATCCTTCTTCTCACCGCCGCCACTGTCGGATGCGTCCCCCCCCTCTCTTCTACCCCAATTGCCACTGCCACTCGCACCGCCTCGGATACTACTACCTCGACCGCCTCGGAATCCACCTCGACCACCTCGGGTACCAAAGGGGTATGTTGGACGAGCTGGCGGATCGGAGATACTGATTTGAAGGGTTGTATCTCGAATAGTCTGCTGATGTTAGCTTGGCCTGCCTGGATACACTAAACACTCACAGTCTTGTGGTCCTTCATCGCAGCTTGCATAGCCTCTTCATTCTCAAAGTCGACATAGGCAAAGTTCTTGAGCATATCAGCAATCACTCATTCCACTGGTAATCCATACACACCTTCTGCTTTTTGGTAAAGTGGTCCATGATGATCTTGATAGCGGCGAACTGTTGGTTGTCAGCAAGGATCTAGTGAGAAAAAAGATCGTGCTCACCTTTGTGCCCTCAGGGAACAGACCCTTGAGCTCATCCTCAGATGTCGGGATCGGGATACCCTTGATATACAGAGATTGTCGCTTTGGTTTACTCTCCGCAGTGGCGTCGGTGACCTGACCCTCACTGTCCTCGGTCGACTTCTCCTTCTCGCCTTCTTTGACCTTCTCTGCGTCCTTTGGCTTATCATCGTCCTTCTTAACGACACCCTCCTTGCTTCCATTCACAGTCGAGGCAGAAGCCGGCACGTCCTTCCTCGGAGCTGGAGGGGCAGACGCCAACTTTCGATCTCTAAAGGTAGAGCCTGGAGTTGTTGATTTACCATTTGGCAAAGTACCGTTGATAGGACCTTTGCCCATTTGAGGAGCAGGTGATTTAGAGGTGTTTGATGGTGGTTCTGATTTTGACTCGGCCTTGTCTTTCGCAGTGGCGGCAGCAGTTGCTTGGACCGGGGGACCACGCGGTTGACGAGGTTGTGTAGGCGGTTTAACAGGTACGGAGGAAGGGGCTGCTGATGCTGCTGGACCGGCTGGCGGCTTGGCGAGACCGGTAGGCGCAGGTGGCTGAGCTGGTCGAGGGAGGATATTCTTCACATTCATGACTGGATTAGCTGGAGGTGTTGGCGGACCTTGCTGCGCTGGGGGTTTGGATGGAATGGCAGCAGCAGCAGCAGGTCGTGCAACTTGAGCGGAAGGCTTGATTGGAGTCTCCTGTACAGCTGGTCGGTTGAGAACAGGTGCAGCGCCGGATGGCGGAGCAGGTGTCTGAGCAGCACGATGAGCGAAGTTCAAGCCTGTTCGGTTTAGTGATCTGTGCAAGAAATAATGACTAAATTACCTACCCTGACTTTTAGTCTCGGCGCCCACTCGACCGTCAGTGATGGAGAACAGCATGTGTCCGCAAGAAGCATCACTAGGAAGATGTTAATACTGGTATATCATGCTGGTCGTTGGACATACGAGAGGACCCAATGCCAGGTGTTGGTCCAAGTACCGTCATCTTGTGTTGGGATGTTTTGCACGATGGTCAAGCATTTCTTCAGTAAAGCTTGTTGGGTTTCGCTGGTGGAGTCAGCTAAGACGGCGTGCTAGGGGACTAAAACTCACTTCAAGCTGGAGTCAACCTGTTGTTTGACTTTGGCATACAGGCTGGCAAAGTTGTCTCTAGCTTGCTCCAACTTGGCTTTGTATGACTCGAAGTCAGGATAAACTCCGAAATCGTTGAATGATGATGGATATCGGACTCGAACGGATTAGACAGCTATCATGAGAGCCAGAAGAAATCACTTACAATGCAAGCCGCCTGATATAGTAAGGTCGGCTTTGAGGTTGTGAGAGAGACACGATAAGATCCCGTTGCGGCTAATGGGCGCTGAGGAGATGAAAATACGGGTTTCTGTCGCATCAAAAGTCTGACGAATTAGCAAAAGTCCATCGGACTGGAAAGCGTTGCTCACTCGCTGAGCTGTGTCCACTAGCTCTCCCATTTGCAGAGCAGTGGCCCACATTGTTCCTTGTCCTCCAGCGATTGTAGCTATTCCTTCACCTACGTTGGGGTTAGTCGCCTGTGTCAGTCAAATGGAGCACACTGACCATGATCAACTGGGCTGACGTCAGCGCGTGCATCATAAAACGATAATACACCACTCACAAAGTTTGTGCGTAGCCACAGCACCTCCCAGACCGAACAATCTCAGTTTGACTCCGCCAGTTTCTATCAACGTCGAGGACGCCTCATCAATGACCGTCAGGTTTTGCACTTCGTATTCTCCAGTCCTGAATTTCTCCAATACCCTCACATCCTCAATCAAACCCCAGACTGTGAAGACTGGTACCGGGAAGGTAACTGACCCTTGTAGAAGAAGGGGGAACTGCGAAAGAGGGAAGTGAACGGAAGAACCGTTGAGTGCTTCGATCAAAGCTGCTCGACCCGCTGATGGTGGTACGCTGAGAAGTTGAGCACGAGCCTTAGCTGGGATGAGTGGGCAGTATTGAAGGAGATGTCGAAGGATCCTGATGCACAATCAGCAAGATTCATCGCGAGAGGGTAGAAGGAAGAAGTGTGATCTCGCCTGATCATAGGAGTACAGGAAGTCGCGAAACAACAGAACAGACACTCACTTGTCTCCCATTCGATCCAGCGAATCCTCGTTCATGAAACCGAAATCACCGGTATGTATAACTGCTGTAGCTTCATGCTCTCTGATAAGTCGATTTAGTGCATGGTCTGTGCATCGTAATCAAGAAAGAGAGAAGCGATTGTCAGCCTTGATTCAAGAGTCCTGATCATCGGAAACACTCACAGTCACCTCTGATGTCTGCTACGCAGAGAATTCGACCTGTCTTCCCCGCAAGAACAACGCGAGGTGGGGAAGCTACAGAAGGAGCTTTTTCTGTGATCGGGGGAGAGTGAAGTCCATTGACTTGAGTGGTCATCTCTGTTTGTGTTTGGTCGTTATCGTAGTTCTGCTGTATCGAGAGCGGTACAGGAGGCACTTGACAGGGATTGTTCAAAGGAATTGATGAATGAAAAGAAGGAAGGAAAGGGAATTAAACGTCGAGATCTAAAGGTCTTCAACACGCGATCAAAGTGGCAAAAAGATGACGTAAGCAGGTTCTTGCGAGTTCGTGCTTCAATGTCTCCTTCTCGCTCTCTATTCTCTATTGCCCCATCTTCTTCCCGAACGATCGCTCTTCCTTCTCTGACTGACTCACATAGACAAATCTCCTGGCTCCTGCTCTTGTTTTTCGAACCCTCACACGGACCGGTTGTGTGTTACTCCCACAAACCTTCGCCACCCAATGTCCAATCTATCCAACCCTTTCCTTTCGCGGACGACAGGGACAACTGCCCCTCCCACTCCCACCCATAGACCAAAAGCACGAACAGAAGAACAATCACCTTTCCCGTATCTCCCCTTCGAGGGGTCGAGGCAACTACAAACGCCCACAAAGTCTACATATTACATGGTTCCACTGGCTTCTTCTCCTCCAACACCAGCTTCTCCACCCAAACGACCATCATCTTCTCTGGGCTTTCGATCACTAGTAGACAGGTTTCGTTCAACACCTTCCAAGGAGTCCAACATCAAACGCTCAAGCAGCACCCATATACCCAAGAAGATCGTCATCCCCTCAACATATCTACAACAGGGTCTCAACCGCTCATCATCTCGCATTCCGCTGCGCACATCACGCAAGAAGGCGGATGTCGTTCCTTCTCTCCCGGGTGTACTATCCAGGTTATATGTAACACCAGATCCTGCCGATCGTCCGAACAAAACCGAGAAGGTGCGGGTCCATCAGGGAGATCGCCCTTCAGGTACAGCTGGACATCTCTCCCCTTCCACGTTGAGGCCTCACTCCAAGCTTGCGGATCTTGAGCGGTGCAAGGTAGAAATCCAATGGCGTCAAGAAGCCAGAGAGCTTAAAATCGGATATAAAGAGTGCTTGATGAAGGTTGAATGTTTAAGTATAATCGACCCTTGGACAGAGAAACGTGAGTTCGTTCAATAACGGCCATGTTCGTTGTCACTGACGTTATGGCAGCAGAAACGCTGAAACGCCTGATTTTAGAGGAAAATTCTTCCTTACCCAATCTTCAACGGTGCTCAAAGCCGAGAAAAGTGATCGAGAGGCTTCAACCTGTTCCTAAAGACCGTCTGACAGGATCTTCAGCATCCGCGCCCAGCAGAATCATCCCGCCTTCACAACGTCCACCGGTCAAATCTCGGCAGATCTTGGATCGACCTAGGCCGACTAAGCGGTCTCGACCTGCCGTCACAACAGATCACTTCGAGGAAGTCGTCGAGTTGATCGAGCAAATGACAGGATCTTCATCAGCACAATTAGGTGACGGCGGTATATCTCGGTCTACATCAGTCGCCACTATTGACAGAAACGAGTCGACAACATCGCCGACAGAACCTTTACGCTGGCGTAAGACTGCTACCCGTTCTTCCCCTCTCACGGGACAGGTCACAAGTTCGTCCTGTGTTACGAACAAATCAAGCTCAATTTCGCCGAGCTGGACTGTAGTTACGGCTTCTAGAATCCCTGTTCTTCGCACGAGTTCGCCCGATTTACCGACTTCGCCGATTTCCGAGCGTATAGAAAGGCTTCGCAAGCTTGAGCGTTGATACCGTCAAAGTCTGTTGTGATCGGAGGCAGCTGAGTGCAGCTTCGTGGGGTATTCCGCACACCAATCCAAATTGTAGCATGTTACCGGTTCATGTCAGAGTTAGTTATTGTAGATGCATAATATATGTGACATGTCGATACATATGATGTCAGCGCTATATACTACTCGCCAAGCGATGAAACTTTCGGCAAAGCAAGTCCTTTGAAGCGCATCTCCTCGTTGCGTCGAACACCATCAGTGTCGAGCTTTAAAGGAATTGTGGTTTTTGTTCGCCAGTCACTTTGAGCGACGAGATCGCCGTGAAGTAGCAAATGTCTTCACGGGTGTATCTCTAGGCGGACCTGCGGTCACGTGCCCAAAGGACGATGGTGAGTAAAACTCTATAGACCAGTGAGTTTCATGAGTTGATCAGTACCAAGAAGCTCAATTGCAGTAATGTAACCACGGACTACCTGTTCGCAATTAAACGCACGTACAATCACATACCCCTCTTTCTATCTTGATAGCTCAGCATTCCACATTCTTCCCCCTACCAGCATAACGATATCGAAAGTCGTACATTTCAAGTCGTAGTTTGTGGATCGCTAATCGTTGATCGTGAATGCAAACCATTATATACAAAGATAGCAAAACACTCTATACAGTGACTTCTGAGAGTTACGTCAATACCGGCACAATAGGGTCTGACTTACTGGTCCAACACAACCTCGTCTAATTTCACTCCTTTTCCTTCTTCTTCTTCTTGTTGATCTTCTTCTCAAGTTTCGCAAGCCTATCATTACTCTGACCCCATCCGAATTCGTTCTCCCAACTAAGCGGAGCCTTTTCTCCTCTTCGCAATGCATTATATCGCGAAGCACCTTTCCCCGTCTCTGGTGGTGCCCGAACCTCCAAGTTCTTCGTCAATGACGATGATGCAATATTGACTTCCCATGGATAGGGGTGTCGCGAGTAGTCGGTTTTAGGAAGGCCGTTTGGTATATCAAAAAAGGAGTTTGTGGGTAAAGTATCCGGGATTTTGGACAATGGAGGTATTACAATTGAAGGAGCTGGAGAATCCGAGATCTCTGCAGCTAGTGATGATGTCGGAGATGGAACGTCGAGGAGCGCGAATAGGGGAGCAGGCGGAACGAAGGTTGTCGTATCGCTGGCTGACGTTACCGGAAGGTCAAAGAAGGGGAGTGGTGCAGAAGGAGGGGGCTGATGCGTGGCACGTATGGAGGCAGAGCTCTTGACCGGTGGAATTGCCATTGCCGATCGCTTAGGAGGAGTGAGGACATTCGTAGCTGGTGCACCATGAGCTGGGGCGGAAACATTGGAAGTGGTGAAAACAGCAGAAGGCGGAGCACCCGAAGTGAAACTAGAACTTGCAGTAACGAAGACAGAAGGTAGTGTCGAAGAAGCTGTCTGGAAAGCTGACGTAGGTAACGATTTGGCCGAGACGTTTTTTGGTGGTTGACCGTCTTTTGCAGCGAAAGGATCGATGTTGGAAAAGCTCGCAAAGGTGGAGACTGGCTTCTTGGGGGCGATCGAAGCTGGGCTGAAGCTGTGAAGATAACCGATACCGCCAGACCAAGGATGGGTGCTGATGTTCCCGGTGATATTAGTGGAGGACGATGAAGGGGGTTCGATCTTGACTGGTACTGGTTCTGGGACCGAATCAACCTCATCATCCATATCCACGGGAATCTCTGTGACCTTGGGTATATCTTCTTCGACGTTGTCGCCTTCAACTTCCATCGGATCTGTCTCCACGGATGATCTTGGTGATTCAGGCGAAGAAGGCAAGTCGACAATGAATGCCGAGAGAAGTGGATAATGTCCAGGCGTATGACAATTCTCCCCAATATCGTCATCTCCGAACCAATTGTGATCAATTTCATCCTGAACATCCTGATCACTCCAATCCCACGATGTATCCGTTTCCCAACCCTCTGGAGCTGTTCTATGCATTTCCGCCCGATCAATCGGTTGACCAATCACAGCGTTCAGTTCCCTCTCGAATTCACCATCACTACTGCTTTCACTCGAGGTATCGCTACCCTGTTGCATGTTGGAAATACGATCGACATCGATGTCCCATGGGTTCTTATGACCTAGCTCCTCGAGTCTCTCCGTGATCCGAGCTTGTTCCGCCAGGGTAAGTCTCTTCTTGTTAGGAAGATCGACGATGCAAGCTTGTTGATAAATCCTGGCAGCGGAATCGAGACACTTGATGGCATTTGCCTCTCTAAGAGCTTTAGCCTTTTTACGCCGATCTTTCTTCTTTATGCGACCCAGTCCATCACTTGTCGGAGGTGTACATTCGATGGAAAGATTCGCTGGATGTTCACCTTGAATAAGCCATCGACCTTGAACGTACCATCCTATATGTTCTCGTTGACGATCGGTACCGTTCCGCAAAGAAAGATTATGGAAGATACCCAACTTATGACCCGTGTTCCAATCATCGTTTGTCATTGAAACCTTCTCCGGAATTGGGGGTAACCAAAGTCCGACTTGATGATACTGCATGTCCTCCCACCACCTCATCGCTTTCTTCTGAGCAGCTTTATTGGCGGTATTCCAGTACTTGTAAGCCATCGGATCCAACTCATCGAGTGTTTCCATTTCCGCTAATCGCGGTGAGTGTACATTTCGAAGTGCAGCGAAGTGAGCATCCCATTCTCCTGGTTTACGGAATGCTCGACCACGAGGACTAAATGCCGGTCGAATAGGTGGAGTAGATGGTATGCGACAATTAACGATATCAGGTGAGAGGTAAGGTTGTCGAGCGAACTTGAACTTGATATGATCTGTAGCTCGTCGAGACGATTCCCGCTTTTCCTGCATCTTCTCATCATGGACTTCCCTTGCCAGTTTCAGGTATTCTTCCGGTGTGATATCCGTCAGAATGAAGACAGGCGGTACCAGAGCCAATCTTTGGTCGATTGGGAGATTAACTTCAAGCTTTGCATCAAACCTTGTTAGCCAAAGGGGCCATGAGATATTATCGATATGGTTCGTTTCGTCTCCGGTATCGATTTCTCCCAAGATGTGGTCCTCGACCTCGTAAGACTTGTCACTGAAATCATCTGCGATAGGGTTGGGTGAAGGAGAGTCTGAGGTTGGGGGATCATCCAGAGGCATATAATCTTCAGCGAGTGATCCGGCCTCCTCGGCGTGTATCATCTCTTCGTTCATTGAATCTTTTTCGACGTCATCGATCTGTATTTGACTCTCGGTTTCATCTGACGCTTTAGGGGGACCCGGCAAATCCTCTGAATCCTCATCATACTCGCCGACGAGCTCGTTGATCTCCTCTGTCTTTTCTTGACTGCCATAGACAGATGCTATACCGGTTGGCGAGGAGAACAGTGAAGAAGTCCGAGATATAGAGGTTTTCTTATTGGTCGTGTCCTTCGATAACAAAGGGAGAGCTCCAAAATCGAATCTGATACCAGCAAAAGAGACTTTGGGCTTGACCTGCTGGACGTCGACGTTGCTCGAGGATGATGACGGGAAATCGGCCAAAGTGGCATACTTCTTTATAGTTGGATCTGGCGTCGACGATCCCATCTCGTTCGATCCCGTCTTCCTCTCCTCGTCCAATTCAACTCCTCCCTCGTCATCTTTCTTTGGCAGATGCGCTCCGAAAACCTTCAAAGCAGGTTTTAAATTCGGCCCATCTGGAATGTTCTGTTGACCTGACCACCAAGTCGCTTCTGCCTTTACCTCCAGCTTCAATTTCGGTTTACCAATCACAACATTGGAGGTGTCGCCCATACAGTAAGGTTTTATATTATCTAGGAACGATCGGGCTCGAACAGAAGCAGTTTCTTCTTTGACCTCGGCGAAGCCATCAGCAAAGACTCGATCAGCGACAGCTTTATCAAATAGTTGAGCTAATACAGTGTCGTTGGCTCTATCTTCCGCTGCAGCTGTCTTGTCGGGACCGTCTGTTTCTAACTTGTTCGCGGATACCGCTTGACCTTTGGAGATATCGTACATAGGCTGTGATATAGCCGGTGCTGGTGGTTTAATGTCGGTGATGATCTGTTTAACAATTGCCTTCGGTGTAAGGTCGACCTCGAGAGACGAAGTTCCGCTGAGTGGTCCAGGAGCGAGACCAGCAGCTACATGCGCAAGAGCATCGATTTTGCGTAGAGATACAGCTGGGATGTCGTCGTAACATTCGCTGAGTTCTTGCTCTACTGATTCAATGGGATCCATTCCTGCTCTGACAGCCATCGTTCTGGCGATAGTCAAAGCATCTTCTGAAGATAGGTCCTCTTGATTCGAAGGGACACCGTCCGCTGAGAATTGAACCCGAGCTTCGTTTGCCGTCGGAAGGTTTGTTGTGTATGAAGTAGAACATGGCAGTGCCAACTCCGGTTGTTCGTACATGTTCTCCATCGAAGCAACCCTCTTTTGCTGTTCCCTGTCATAGAGATCCTTGACAGCTTCGTGTAGGTGAGTGACAACCTTCTTTTTCTCCATGTCCCACTCAGCGGCCCTGTAGAATCCGGCGATAAATTCCATTTCCGTAGATCGTGCGACATGAGGTCGAAGCTGAAGTACAGCTACATCGCTCACTATCTGACAATGTGAATTCACGTTGGTATCAGGTTCTAGTTTGTCCTTGAAGATCATTCGTCGAGATACACGATTGGTGAAGACTGAACTGAACTTGGCAATCTTTGGTGTCAAGCGACTCGACTGGAAGCGCATTTGCGTCCAAGCAGGCGGTTCAGACACATGAGTTTTAGCATTGATCGATGTATCGAGAAGTCCATCATTTCGTCGAGCATGCTTGTGATCATATGACTGACCATGGTCGTCTCGAGCGCGTTTGCGACGCTGGGGTTGATCGACGGAGACAGGAGAGATGAGAGTCGACGAAGCAGTCACGATAGGATGACCTAGAGAGCGAGGCTTCTTCGAAGGTTTGGCAGGACTCGTACCTAATCCGTTTGCATACTCGTCCTCATCATCACGTACATTGACTCGCTTGCGAAAGATTGGCTGAGATGGAGAGATAGCTTTAAGGTACGGGTTGGGTACATTGAGTCTGGCATGGATGGCCTTGACTTTGCCTCGGATCCGAGCTGTGAGCACATCATTGTCGATTTGTTTATGAGTGACTTGGTTGCCCGCATAACCTAGTCGTTCTGGGAATGCGCCTGGAAAAGCAGGGGTAGGAGAAGGAGCACCACGATCATTTGTGTTGAATACTTCAGCTGATGATTCGGGCGTGACAAGGAGAATAGAATTGGCCGATGAGGATTGCGAGGGTTGGGGAGTAGTGCGACCAATGGGATTAGTCTTCTCTGGTTGTGCGACTGGAGTGATCGGAGAACGGTTTATATGCTACAGCATAGTCAGAGGGTGACCAAAGGAGCGGATCATCGTGAAACTCACAGTCTCGTAGGAAGGTTGAGTCCCGATGCTATTTGCAAGATCAATCTCATAACTGAGGTGAACCTCCACTACAGCCCATCATCAGCAAAAGTACGTAGAAGTGTGTAATACATACCTGCTTCGGAGCCAGATTGAAGATCTGTGGTCTTTGTCCGTGTTGTCGACCCTATCCCAGAACTGCTACCTCGTCCCCATCGATGTTGGTATGCTTCATCCTGATAGTCCCTCTGATGATTAGATGAAACAAAAGGGGTCGAGGTGCCTCTGTGATAAGGGGAAAGGGAAGGTCGATACGGGGTGAATTTGCTGCATTTCAAGTGTGAGTCCTGTCCGCTCTGTCTCGGATTTCCGTGAGAGGGCTGTTTCGAGGACTTGCTCGACGAGTCATGCCTGAACGAAAAGTCATGTAGTACTGGCTGAAACCATTGCGGGAAATGGCCTAGAGTACGAGGATTGGACGAGCTGATTCGAGGTCGTGTGTGTAATGGTGAAATGATAGGCTCGGGGGGATGTCTATAGCTAGCAGATGACGCTTCATCATTACCCTCGTCAGGAGTCGATGAGCTAGCGCTTCTAGAGTGTTTCGTGACTTTACACAGAGTTGATCCAGCATGCCAGGGATCAAGACATATATTAGGTGCTGATGAAATGATAGGCTCGTTGCCATCTGGGTATATTAGAGCGGAAAAGTTGAAGTTGAAAAATTGGACGAAACGGAAAGGTTGGGAGATAGTCTCGAGGAGATTCATATCGGCTCGACCTATAATGAATCCTAGTAATGGTTATGGATGCTAAGCTGAGGTTAAAGGTCAAGTTGGGGATCAGTATCAAATATAAACGTCTAGTCAGCTTAGTGTAGCAGAATAGAATGATGGTGTGGCGAAGGGGCATGTCTGATCGTGAATAGTGGTCAGAAGCATGATCAAAGGCATATTGTTCCCTCTGACAGAGGATATCGGGCATAGTCTGAACCTCGCGGAAAGTGAAAGTACACGCCGCAAAGGGCGTTGTAAAGATCTGCATGATGGCTACTTTGGTAGCCGGCGTGCTTGCCGATAAGTCTAATAATCGTGACGAGGTGCAGCGCCGATGATATGGGTCTAAGATAAGTGGTTGATGATGAGGCGATGATGTTACACGAGGCAGATGACAGGACGTGACCGAAGCTGTATGCGAATGTTGGAGCCGCCTTATCGCTTTCGTCGTGATTGATTCGGGTTCTTTCGTCCGTGACCGATTGTCGGCATACTTTGATCAGCCCTTCGACCTTTACCGGACATGCCGACTGTAATGATTTCTGGTAACCACTAAAGAGCAAGATATCAGCATGGTCTGTAAGAAACACACGTAATGCAGATCTTTCCTTTTAATCCAAGATTGATCAAAACCGGTCATATCCGAAAATCCACTCACGTCTGGATCATTCCATCCCTCTGCGGCACCTCTGGCGGCTTTCTTCTCCTCTTTCCTCCTTCTTATATCCTGAGCTTTGACTGCATCCTGCCATTCTCTTGAATCTTCTCTGAGAATCAATCCTGTTCCGCCTTTCAGCTGTCCTTTGGCTCGACCAGGTTTAGCATCCGGTATCGAGAATTTGGTTCCTCGCAAGTGATATTGGAAATTCTTCTTGAGGTGGATCTGCTGTTCACCAGTCTTGGCAGAGACAGTGACTGTAGTTCGTAGCAAAGATGGATTTCCGCATGAAGGGCAAAATCGTTTACTATTGTCTTTGCAAATCCTGATTGGGGTCAGCTATCATCCATACTTACATGTGGATCAGCTCACTTGAAACAGGCGTGACACCGCAATACAAAGCTCTTGACTTTGCCTATCCTCTTTCCACCCTCTCCTACTAATCCTAATCCCATTCCGAGCAAGACGTTTTGGACAGCGAAATCTCCAGTCATACAAGCCGCCGCTATTTGTTCAGTCTCCTTAGCGGTTCCAGTACCGGTAGGCAACAAACCAAGATCGTGACTTCTATGTTTGGAAACGTTGGATGGGGTAATCCACTCTCCACCGTCACTCTCGTCATCCTCGTCTTGTACCGTGAAGTTGTCGGGCGTAGGCTTGACAGGTGAAGGGGTTGTGTCAGCTTCCGCGACGTGTGGCTCATCGTCCTTGGCTTCTGTCGGTGATTCAGAGTTCGAAGGTCCATCAAGCAAGACCTGATCTATTGATCGAGTGAGTTCCTCAACTTCTGCTTCGTCTACGTCCTCTTCTTCAAGATCTGAGTCCTCATCTTCCTCCTCGCTCGTCTCTTCCTCATTTCCTTTCCCGTCAACTTGTGGCTCGGTTTGTGCTTCATTTGGCGATGTCGTCGTCGAGGTCGAGCTCAACGGATCAGCCTTTTTCTGTCCTGGTTCTGTCCTTATATTCTTCTCTCCATTCTCTTTCACTTCATACTGATAGGTAAGGGCGATTACTGATAAATCCGTTTGAGATAGAACAGAATAATCTCCTGTCTTCTTTGCGAACGCAATTACTATTCGGTCAGCGTGATTCTCTCTACCAAGGAACGCATATTCACCCTTGCTCATCGCTTCTGATGAAGGCGGTTCCACTCGTACGTCCACTCCACTGAGTCCTAGCTGAGCCCAGTGTTCTCTAGCCTTGGGATCCTTCAACTCAGCAAGTACCATTGGTGTGGTATGGAAAGTTGCCGCAAGATGCCGAAGTGGTGCAAGCGAGAGCAAAGGTCCAGCATCTAGAATAAGGTGATGTATACCTGGAGCTGTAGATGTTCCAGAAGGTCCTGCTACAGAGGAGCTGGTGGTAGTTGTGATAAGACCATTAAGTGATATGACTGAAGGTGTATCGGCTGTTGGGCGCGCCATTGCGCTGTATGAGAGAGCCATGTTGATGTTTGTAGACCAGAGAGGTTAGATGTCAACTTTTGGAAACAACTTTGCGAGCCGAGTGGAGGTGTCTGATAAGAGTGGCAAATGATGAAAAAGATTAACACGTCATATGGTTTGAGGTGGAGCTCCGCGATATTCAGCTGAGATTTCAGAAGTTTAGCTGTTTTGACGATTCAAGACTGGCTGAGGATTGGTTTCCGCCTTCATCTTCTTATACAAAGGTCAATATGGAGACTGACAGTCTGGTCAACAAACGGCCACTCGCCGTTGATTCTACGGAGATAGACAAAGTGGACTCGAAGAAAGCTCGAATTGAGGAAAGCAAACCACCAGTCGTACCAGAGAACATAGATGCCGCTGTCAATCTAGAGTCCAAACCGCCTATGCCTCCTCAGGGGACCGCCCCCACTACGAATGTACGACTAGATACTAGAAACGTTCTTGACAACCCATTGCCCTTACCTGTCTCGCGACTTGGCTTGAAACCAAAGCTACCGATATTACCCCCTTCTCTTGAGATTGTCACCGGGAAGAAGACGGATTTGGAATCTACGCAAGGATTTGTTGGTCAAGCAGAGGTTGGAATCATAGGTTATGCTGGGCCCAAGGATGTAGAGGGCGTGCAGGGTGTAATCAAGCAGCGGTGAGTATGCAAAGGAACTTGCTTTGCCTACGCTGATTTTGGGTAGATTCACCGATTTCATGGTCAATGAGATTACGCCAACCGGAGAGGTCGTGCACCTAAAGGATATCTCTATACCAGTGGATAGAGAGTTAGATGAGAAGATTGTCAAAGACAATGCCGAAGTCAAGGAGACCGCTGACAAGGCGACCGCTGAGACCACCGAAGCGGCTCCGGCTCTAGATGACCTTCCCTTGGAACTACAATTTGAGCCCCATCACAAATGGTCTGAGTCTACTACTCGTGCTCTTCGAGTTCATCTCTCCGACAAGACTATAATAGCTCTACACGCCTTATTGGTTGAAGGACGAGATCCGCCTCCAAAATCAGATAATGGATGGGGTTCACGTCCACCTAGGGGAAATGACGAGGAGGAGTCGATGAATGTCGACGCCGAAGGAGCATCGACCAGTGCTGGACCGAGTACTTCGGGATCAGGTCGAGGACAAGGTAGAGAAAGAGGTAGAGGTCGTGGTGGACGAGGTGGAAGAGGAGGAAAAGGGGGCAGAGGTGAGGACAAGTGGTGGTTGGCAAATGGGGATGATAGAGAAGTCGTCTCTCAGGTGAATTTAACTGTACTGATACAAACATAAACTAACAAGCTTAGGCTATCGTAGAAAAGGAGAAACGAGGAGCAGCTCATAAAGCTATACGAGAGGTGTTTGGAGGCCTGTTCGAGAGTTCAGCCAAGGATATTCCTGGAGAAGAAGGTCAAAGACTGGTAATGAAATGGTCAAGAGGAAATATGAGAAAACCTCAGAACGATCGAGATCGAGGTCAGTGATCTTTGACTACATGACTCCGTGTGTTTGGTCCTGATGATAGTAGCACAAAAGAAGCTACCCCCATACATCCACTTCACCCTTCACAAAGCCAATCGAGAAACCCAAGATGCTCTAGGTCATTTATCCCGATTGTTAGGTGTACACGGTCGAGATCTGACGGTATGCGGAACAAAAGACAAAAGAGCAGTGACTGTCCAGAGAGTATGTCTGAAAAGGGGGAACAAGACAATACAGCAGGTTTGGAGATCTGTCAACGGTGTTAAACCTGGTAGAAGGACGGACCAGCAAGCTATCGAGATGCGGGGAGAAAGAGGAGTGAGGATCGGTGACTTGACGTACTCCACTAAATTGCTGGATTTGGGTATGTTGAAGGGCAATCAATTCTTAATCACTCTGAGGTGGGTATGAGGCGACTCAGGTTGAATATAATTGATCAGTGCAGGAACGTGCAAACTGAGAAGGAGGAAGACATCGATAGGATCCTTACCTCCGTCAGGGATCACGGGTTCATCAATTTTTACGGTCAGCATGGTGGCCTTTCTTCACAACGAGCGTAATTAACATCTTTAGGGATGCAGCGATTTGGTACATCTTCGGTACCTACTCATGTCACTGGTTTACACCTCCTCCGAGGCGAATGGCAAGAAGCAGCAGATACAATCATGTCATTACGAGAAGGCGAGCACCCTGACTGCATGGCCGCTCGATTCGCATGGCTAGAAGATCAGGATGTAGCCAAGGCCTTGGAGTTGATGCCAAGGCGGAATGTCGCAGAGAGAGCTATCTGGGAGTTCTGGTCGAGAGGTAATTCACCAAGCGATGTCTTAGGTGGGCTGAGTAACGTGAGTACTGCTGAGAATGCCCTCAAGAAACAGAGCTGATCCAATCAGATTCCCCGAAACTTGAGAGCAATGTATGTACATGCTTATCAATCATATATCTGGAATCTGGTCTCTTCGGAACGAATGAAGGTGTCTGCCACAGAACCTCAAGTCGGAGATCTGGTATACGCCGATAAATCAATGGCCGACGAGGATGAAGTGGCAGATAGTGAGTCTAGCACCCTCAGAGATGGCACGATGCTGACGATCTTCAGGCGATACTCGAAGACCGAATCAAAACTCTTCGTCTGCAGAAGTCAAGGAATTGACCAAAGAGGACCTTGCGAACTATACTATCTTCGATGTTATCATGCCTCTTCCAGGTTGGAATGTCGATTATCCAGGTGGAGCTATTGGAGAGCTATACAAAACACTCATGAAAGCTGATGGACTTGATCCCGAGCGGATGAGAAGGGATCAACGGTGAGTCAACTTGCGACATCGTTGACTCAGGATGTATCGCTAAGTCTGCAGTGAATACTCACTCCCCGGATCATACCGAAAGATCATTCATCGACCTTCGGTAGTTGAATGGACACATATTCGATACACCGACCCTGATCTCAATCTATGTCAATCTGATGAAGATAAAATCTTAGGTGAAAATGCGGCAGTAGATAATGATCCCGAAGGAAAATTCCGTGCCTTGCAAATCACATTCGAATTATCATCCAGTGTTTACGCTACGATGGCTCTTCGAGAAGTGACAAGGGAGGAGACGAGTACGTGGCATCAAGTTGGACTGACAATGACGGGAGAAGATCGGCAGTATAGAGGTGGTAAGACGGGAGGCGATGAGGAGGAAGAGGGCGACGCAGGAGGAGACGCGGCTGCTGTGTCCGCTGACTCATAGTAACGTGCAGAATGTGCAAGATGATGCATATCAATACGACTCTACACGGCCTTCTCTTCATGTCTTTGCAGATGATGAAATATAAATCCAAATTGAGAGGTGCTGATCTACATGATTCGGCATGCTGGTTCAGGTAAAGGAATCGGAGGAAGAGGAGGCGCAAATGGCTGTATTGACACCATCCTCTGGTGAATAGGAACAGATACACCTCCAGGAAACTAGGGTAAGCCGGAAATGACTCATCAGACACTTACCATGGTTCCAGGCGGAAAATACATTCCCCAAGTCATTACCTGATAATATCAGCTTGGCGAATAAATGTCTATTGTCTAGTGCCGAGAGACTTACAGTCTTGTTGGGCAAAGCGGCACCTAAGGTAAACATGCTTCCAGCAGGTATAACGAAGTAGTCTGCGAATAGGGGATCTAGGATGGTTGTTTCGGTACCCTGATCACTTCAACCTTGCAGGAAGATGAGGATCAAATGGTTTTTCACTCATGAAGAAGGGGACAGGCCATATTGTTTCAGTCTCTTGACCTTGTCCTACTCTCCTGTGTCTTGCGGCTCCCGCCTCAAGAAGCGATACTTCAGTATTCATGTTACTCTTCCTCTTCAAGTGTAATGACTGGATCAAGCCGTAAGTGAACAGTACACAGTATTATCTTCGAACAAAACAAAGGTTCCATTCAGTCAGACATCATGAGTATTATCCTCAATAGCTATACTCTCTTGCATCCCATTCTTCTCCATCGGCCGAAGATATAGTGATAGATGGACGTGAAACATATCTTGACACGGCCAAAGGAGGGCGGATGGCGAATTCCACACCGAAAACGTCTTGGCGGCCCTGTGGGTACAAAGGGACGCACAGCGACCATGAAGGGTGTGTAGATGAGGATTAGAGAGATTCGTTCGTGGCATGTGTTATACTAATAGAAGCAGTACAATGCGATCTAGCTGCTTCGCCCCCCAATCGACATATGACCTCCTGGTCGCCCCGGCTGTCCATCAAGTTGTTGCATCAGGTAGCTCTTGAGGCGTTACTCATACTGCCCTGTCTTCCCCTCCAAGCTAATACCCTTCCACTCCATGCGTGTTGGGTTTTCATCGCGTTTCTCTGAATTGTGATCTTCGCCAACCCAGCCCCATCTCATTTCGACCTCTTGAAAGACTTCTACCACTTTGACGATTCCGAAGCCAAGCGATTTAAACAGATTGATAGAAGGCTGGTTTGTCATTCCTATCCTTGCGATGAGTGATTGGGGTGGTAATCGAAGACTCGTTATAGCATATGAAAGGCTGTAATCAATCAGCAATCTTCCCATTGGCTACTTCATCATGTCTAATGCAGATTCAAGGCATTAGATGATCTGACAAGACTCACAACAATAATAGTGCTTCTTTAGCATACCCTTTCCTCCTGTCTCCCTTTTCTAAACCCTATGAGCGCTTCATTGGTCAAAACAGGTAAAGCAACTTACCAGCAATCATAATCTCGCATTCTCCATCCCCTTGCATGCCATCAGGTAAGAACATGTTCACGTCTCCTATCATCTGACATTCTTTCACTTGATCGGGAGTCAAGATGAGATGACTGGAAGAAGGTAGCGAGTCAGGTCTTGCGAGTAAGATGAATGTCAGTTCTGAGATGTTCAGCTCTGTGAGGCTTACACATTTGAGCTAACTCACTATCTGTATCTTGGTGCCATTTCCCTAATCGATCGTTAGCACGAGTAGCGATTTCATCGAACTCGATAATAGAGTACAGTACGAACGTTGCATGTCGTATTCCTCTTCCAGGGATAACGGTTCTGAAGCTGTCAATTCCAGTAATTCAGGTGATTTCATCCATTCGTGGTAAGTCTGGATAACCGATTAGTACCGAGTACGATCATGACTTCATAAATCTCACAGGAACATGTTCTGCCCTGTCAGTATGAATCGATCACGATTGAAGGATACATGCATGATGAAATGGGCGAAAGAAGGAGACCTCTGGTCAGTATCGGTCGAACGGCTGATTCAGTTGACAGACCGATATGGCACCAAAATGACTCTTTCACCGCATATTGTTGTATTCTCATTAAGCCTCATGTTGATGGTCTGTGCAATGGGTGAATGTAATGCTTTATTATCTTGTTTTATACAAGACGGGAGACATCAATGTTACTGGTATATGGTGTAAACAGCCAGTGATAAGCTATTTTCATGACGTGTCAATTGCCGCGTGGAACGCTTGCGCGCGCTCTCCGTCGTTCATACATCCTCATCATACTTGATCTATACGTTGATCAACTGGATATTTATACTACCTACACCTACCACAATTTCCACCAGGCAGCAGGGACAGAGTAATAGTCGCTTCAAAGACAAGAGGATAAACAGGAATCAACCCGCGCATCAACTAAACTCATCTTCAGCTTCTCCAACCCACCAATATGTCGTCAATTGGTACAGGTTATGACCTCTCAGTCTCAACGTATTCGCCAGATGGACGGTTGTTCCAGGTGAACTTTCTGGCCTGTTTGTTAATGGAAGTAAGCTGATGATCCGAGGTCGAATATGCAAACAAAGCTGTCGAAGCTGCTGGGTGAGTCTTGTTCACTGAGCGAGCGAAGTGTGGTGGTGTACGAAGCGAGGGGGCATAGACGGACCTGTCGTCAGACCAGCTATAAGCTCGAAGAGAGAATATCATAGCGGAGTTTCCAAGACACCTTCTGCTAGTCAAGAGGCTGCCTATCGTCCTGTGAACGGCACCCTCTTTTCACGCTTCATCATCCTCACACCCCAATCGCTCTACTCGTTCTAACATTTTAGTGTCGCCATTGGTCTCCGATGTAACGACGGTATTATTCTAGCTGTCGAACGATTACTTCACTCCAAACTTCTCGTCAAAGGTGCCAACCGAAGAATAGCATCATTAGACGAACATATCGGCATGGCGACAGCGGGACTGTTAGCAGACGGTAAACACCTAGCGAGTAGAGGAAGGGACGAAGCTTCAAACTTCAGGGATCAATATGCCTCACCAGTCTCTGTCCAGGTAAGCTAGCCCGAACACTCCATAGTGACCAAGCTAACATTGCTAAGGTCCTATCAGACCGAATCTCATCTTACGTCCAAGCTTATACATGTTACGGATCTGTCCGTCCATTTGGTATATCGACACTAGTCGCAGGTGTCGATAAGACTGGACCTAAGCTATTCTGCGTAGAACCTTCAGGAGTCTTCTATGGATATCGAGCTACAGCAGTAGGAAAGGGAAAGGCATTGGCAAAGACGGAATTGGAGAAGGTTTTAGGGAAAGAAGTGGATGGAAAGCCCGTAGGAATAAATTGCAGAGAAGGTGTGATGGAGGTTGCGAGAATGTGAGTGCTCCTCTCTTGGATTCTTCCCTTGAGTTTGAGCTGATCATGATTCTTTCATTCTTGCTATGCTATACTCTATCCCCAACCTTTCTCCCATCGATTCCACCAACTTTCACCTCGATCATTTTTCCCTCCATTTTGATTCCATCTTCGTC
>JALPCA010000032.1:0-33891 GCA_026538345.1 Cryptococcus sp. GC_Crypt_4 | reverse complement strand
GGCGATATGAATCTGTCAAACCTCAACTGGTTGGAGAGATCCTGGGCTAGTTATTACATCTGGATGGGTAACCCTATCATCGCTACTGGTCTCTTGTCCTTTGTCCTCCACGAGGTGAGTCGCTTCTATAACTCCACGTGATTTCAAGCTGACGTTTATAGGTGGTCTACTTTGGTCGAGCCATCCCTTGGTTGATCATCGACGCTATACCCTACTTCCGACAATGGAAAATTCAACCCGACAAGACGGTCACTAAAGAGCAAATCTGGCATTGCACAAAGGTCGTCCTACTCACTCATTTCACTTGCGAATTCCCTCTAATCTACCTCTTTCACCCTATCTGTTGTTACTTCGGTATGAGCACTTATGAAGTACCATTCTCACCTCCACTCTTGATGGCGGCTCAACTCGCTTTCTTCTTTGTTTTCGAGGATACTTTCCATTACTTCGCTCATCGAGCTCTGCACTGGGGTCCTCTTTACAAGCACATTCACAAGCTGTAAGTTGGTTCTTCGCGTAGTGGAGAGCTTAGCTAAACGTGCGTTAGACACCACACCTTCTCTGCCCCTATTGGTCTTGTAAGTACTTTTTACACTGCCCAACTATGTCAATCGCTGACTCATTCAGGCCGCTGAATACGCTCACCCCCTCGAAGTCCTTATTCTCGCTCAAGGTACCATTAGTGGTCCATTCATCTACTGTTTATTCCGAAAAGACCTTCACATCATTACCGTCTACCTCTGGATTACTCTCCGATTATGGCAAGCTGTAGACGCTCACTCCGGTTACGACTTCCCATGGTCCCTTCGACACATCATCCCTTTCTGGGCTGGAGCCGATCATCATGATTTCCACCACATGTCTTTCAAAGACTGTTATTCGACTTCGTTCAGATGGTGGGATCACATGCTCGGTACAGATGATAGATATAAGAGATATAGAGCCAAGGTTGCGAATGCCAAGGCTGCTGAGAGGTCCAAAGTCGAGAAGACTGAGATGGACATGTATGAAGCAGAGGGTTTGGCTGCGGAGAGAGAGGTGCTGAAATGGGGAAAGACAAAGGATCAATAGATCTTAGATTATAGATCGCAATGCATAGCATCATGTCTAGACAAAGCAGATTGCGATTCGATGTTCCTCGTTCCGCCGTGTGTGTTATCCACATCCTTAGCCGCATGATATCTGATATCTTTGCTTTCGACTTTGTATTCCTTCTAGTGTATCGCCTGACATGATGAAATCTCCAGTATCACGCAAAACACTATCAGTGACAATCTTTCCAAGATCATACAAGATCCTCCTTGCTGATCCTTGACCACTTGTCAAGGTAGCCTACACCTATATCAGGAAGCCATAACCTTGAACCAGTATTGATCATCCGCGAATGCCCTTAACAAACAGTCTGTAGCAGACAGTCAAACAAAAAGTAAAGATCACCTAGACGATCATATCATATAGAGAGTAAAGTAAAATGACAATGGCATCTGATATACAGACAATGAATAATCGCTACAATCTCCTTCAATGACTCTACCCCTCAAACCCTTTTCGCCGCCTCACCATCCTGGCTCCCACACCCCTCTAATATTCCTCCATTCCACCTCATCCCCGTCTTCCAATTGCAGCCCACCTATTCCAGCTGCTGTCTCCCTCTCAAACCTATCAATCTCTTCTTGATCAAACAGCTTTTCGAAACAAGCATGACCAGGTCGTCTATAATGGGCATAAGGATCTTGTGGTGATATCTGAGATGATCAGCTGAAGATCAACCCAATGGAAATCATGGAACTCACCGAATCACCACATCTATAACAGAAATGAGCATTACACCTCCCGCAAGTCATATGATTACAACCATGACTTTTCTCCACTCTCACTCCACATCCTGCACATGCTCTCGTCCTACTTTCGAGCCACTTCCGATTTTCCTCATCTTCTCTCCATTTCGAGACCATCCTCTCCAAGTTGGCTTTACCCCTCCTCGTTTCCATTCTCCTCCTTTCTTCGGATCCCTCGGGATGTGATAGGTATTCCAGTACTAGAGCTGAAGTCTGTGGGAATGCACATGGTGTATGCGGACCGTGCCATGTAGTACTGCAATACAGGCAGAAAGAGTAATTGCATGTTGGACATAGCCGATATCGAGCCCATCGATCTTCACTTGCTATGGGAGCAGGTTTGGTTTCCACCACTATTACTGATTGCTTGGAATTGGGTAGATCAGCAAGACGGATCGCCCGAGAACTGATAGCGGCTTGGGAAGCGAGGTCTGCTGAAGTTGGTAACGGTGGCGGAGGAACGGCTGCCTGACACAAAGGTCTTGGACATATCGTGTAAGATGGATCTAGGCGGATCAGCAATAGTCATGGCCTTAACACGCATGCGTACCTATCTCAGCCTTTCTCTTCTCCTTTAACGATTGCCACCGTTCACGTAGCTCCTGTCCCACCACACTGTCCACAAGATCCAGATCGAGTACCTCCTCTTCATCATCCAACTTAGCTTCTCTAGTTGTTCTCCGTTTGACGCAGGATACACTGGGGCATGAGACATTCTCCAATGTACCCTCTTCGATCGCCAACGACCAGCACGAACTGAGGCACGGTGTACAGCTGACAATATCAATTATAGGGCCTATCTCCAGCCAATTGACTCACAAGACACATCCACATGTTGGCATCTGTATACACGACTTTCCTTTTCGGTTCTCCAGACAAATTGAACATGAGAAAGCGGTCGATTCGAAAGATGAATGTATCTGTCTAGCGTTGTGCGTTTTGAGGAGTATGTGCAAGGTGGACGGCGGTATTGTAGGTGACACAGGTAGACTAGTGATAGTCAGACATAATTACAGCAAAGACAAGTCAAACCAACTCACTGTAGTTTCTCATCTTTGACCATACCGAGATCCACAAGGAAATCACCATTTCCGACCCAATCCCACCATTTCCAAATGATTCCAATACCCTCACCCATGATCTCCCGCTCTTCCTCCCATATCGACTTGATCTTTGCTTGTATAGTGTTCCGAGCCGATCTTGATAGCCAACTCTCAGAGAGGTCTCCGTCCATATTTTGCGATCTTGACAATATGGGCTTTGGTGGATCATTTGTCGGATAAGATGGCGGTAGATAGAGTCGGAAAGATAGTGATGGTAGATGTGATATCTCAAGGGATGGTAGGAGATTGGAAGATGATGCTTGAGAAGACTGAGTTAACAATATCGTTTCTGTCGTGGATGGCAATGCGATCGGTATGGTGATATTTAGTATTCTTCCCGGTTTATCAAGCGGATTTGGCTGGACATCCACTTGATCTGGATAGATGGACTGACGCGATTAGTCTCGATATCGCCCAAAATATCATCCTGGACTTACTTCCAGTACAATCAGCTCATCGTCTTGTAGTTGTATACACTGCTCCGCTATCTCCATTGCTGACATCGTGATATTGGACCTCAAGAAATATACAAAGTCAGAAATAGAGAAATCCATTTGCCACCCAAAGAGATGGAAATCGTAAAGTGGAGGTCGTTGCTTAAAAAAAGTGATGACGCAAGCAGATTCAATAACATGAGGACAAAAGTCGCGTCGAGATGTTGAGGTTATGTCCAACGTTCATGTCGAAGGCTGATGGAGAGGACGTGAGATGGCAACGACGATAAGAGGTTAGCAGTCATGGACACCGAGAATCGAGGTTGACCTCCTAGCCATCGATAATACCTCTGTACATCGATTACATTCTGGTCAAGTGGTCTTGGAATTACAAGGTGCGATCAAAGAATTGGTAGAGAATAGTCTGGACGCTGGAGCGACGAGTATTGGTATGCATTGCTGTCCTCTTTTGATCGGCTGCTAATGCTTCAGATGTTCGAATCAAGGATCATGGCCTAGACACCATCGAAGTTTCGGATAATGGTTCTGGGATATCTGAAGCCGACTGGCCGTATATTGGTGAGAAGACCATGGACCGGCGGTACGAAAGGATGCTGACTCAAATACTAGGCATGAAGCATCATACTTCCAAATTACCCAGTTTATCTGAACTTTCCAATATCACTACGTTCGGCTTCAGAGGAGAAGCACTCGGATCGTTATGTGCATTATGCGAGTCCGTCCAGGTGATCACTGCAACCAAAGAGACCGCACCTATGGGAGCCATCATCAAGTTTGGTAGAGACGGTCGAGTTCTCGATAGTACTGGGAAAGTAGCAAGACCTGTCAGTATCGTATATCCTCTTGAATTAATCGAGCTAAAACAAGCAGAGAGGAACTACAGTTACTCTAACAGGATTATTCGTACCCCTTCCGGTCCGACGGAAGGAGTTTGAAAGGACTGCTAAAAGGGAGTTTACGAAGGCTTTGACAATGTTGTATGCCTATGGACTAGTCCCAGCTAGTGTGACGATTGACAACGGAAGGACTGGAGTACGGCTGAAAGTGGAATCGCTGGCTGCAGGGAAGGGAGGGTGAGTAGCGGAGGGGAATCCACTTGAAGACTCTACTGATAGTTCGAAGCAAGAGGACCAACCTCTTATCGACCGATGGTAAAGGCTCGCTGAGCTCTTCTGTGACTGCCATTTGGGGACCGAAGGCCCTGGATGGCGTACTGGATGTAAACTTGGAGCTAGAAGTGGAAGTAGACGGTATCATGACAAGAAGAGAGGGTATTACAGAATCGCAAGTCAGACTTACCACAGTGTCTGAAAGCGCTGACATCTTCAAGATCTCAGATTGTCCGGCTGACAGGACTAATCTCATCTGCAGCATGGGGACAAGGTCGATCTAGTCCTGACCGGCAATTTTATTATATCAACGGACGTCCATGCGACCTCAAGCAAGTAAGCCCCAAATTTAAAGGTAATGTTGGCTCCAACTGACGATTACAGGTCAGTAAAGCAGTAAATGAGGTATACAAGAGTTTTAACACAAACCAAGTACCTCTTGCTATACTTGACTTTCACATTCCGAGGGATAGCGTCGATATCAATGTCAGTCCTGACAAAAGGACGATCTTGCTACATAGCGAGACCAACCTGATCGCTGCATTGAGGGTGAGCCCAATCCTTTTATGGCTGCATACGAACATAATACTCACGATACTTCAGAGCGCACTGGAGAAGCTGTTTGAGCCTTCTCGATCGTCATACACCATCGCTGGTGCTTTGCAAACTCCAAAGGCCATCCAAACGACTCAAACGCAGCTTCAAATGGAGACTCCTAAAAAGCATGACGATGAAGCCGAAGAGAGTACTCCAATCATAGTGGCCAATGGGGAACAAGGTGAAGCTCAACTCCCATCTACTGGAAACTCTCCTTTATCAACCAGTCCAATGGTCAATGCCCAAGCAGGGCCCTCCCGTATACCATCCTCATCTTCGATATTGAACGATACACCAAGTCGAGTTCTTGACATACAATTCGAAGGAGAAGTGGAGCTCATTACAGCATCCTCTTCACGTCATTCTCGCCGTACAACTCCATTAAGACCTTCATCGCCTGATACACCATTAGTTGGACGCAGGGTAGTCACCCAGATCATCGATACAACTCAAGCTTCCTGGAGTCCTGATCGAAAAGCTAAGGGTGCAAAGGGGTCTGAGCGGGTGAACAGTGGGAGTGGAGCTAGAACTGATTTGCGAAGAAAACTGGCGGGCTTTGCTAGCCAGGGAGGTAGACAATTGGATGAGAGTGCAGAGGAGGATGAAGCGAATGACGCGATGGATGTGGATATTTATTCTCATGGTGAGGATGAGGTAGATGAGCTCGCAGAGCAGGATGAGGATGAGATGAAGTCGTCTGACAATGATCGCGCAAGGAGGAATCCGAGGGGAAAGCTAGATGACGGAGGAGACAAATCGGATGGGTCTGTTGAAATTGACACGCCAATATCAAGGCGGAAGGATAGAAACGGTGCACGGAGATTGACCGAACCAATATTCGAGGATGAACAGATCGGGGTGGAGACTCCAGAAGATACTCACTTAGAAACTGTATCCACGATGGCACCTCCTCGCAAGCGCTATGCGATAGCTTGACACAACCGGCGTCCTCGATCTGTTTCGCCTAACAAGGATACTCCTTCGACATCGACCAAATCGAGTGGCTCAAACCTTTTGCATCAAAGCAGTAGTTTTCGGGATGAAATTGACAGTACGGCAACCCCCGGTGAACTCACCTTGCGATTTGACCTTGATCGACTGAAAGGGCGATACTCGGCAGCCTCGCGTCGGAGACAAGATCGATCGCCGCAGAAAGTGCGGGATGCTTATACCATCATATCGGAAGGAGGAGTGAATATCGCTGCAGGGATCGGTAACAAAGATGCGGTGCGAGCCGAGGAAGCATTAGCAAGAGTGATCAAGAAAGATGATTTTGCGAAGATGGAAGTTCTGGGGCAATTTAACAAGGGTTTCATCATTGCCAGGTTGAGAGGGGCAGGGGACGATAAGGAGACCACCTATGATAAGAAGAGAGTCTCGGATGATTTGTTCATTATAGATCAACATGCTTCCGACGAGAAATATAACTTCGAGACACTACAGCGGACTACTGTCATCAAAGCACAGACCTTGATCAAGTGAGTCAATGACGTTATTGTGCATACTGATATGAAAAGACCTAGACCGTTGCAGCTGACAGCTGGAGACGAGATTGTCGCGATTGAAAATATGGATATACTTCGTGCGAATGGGTTCGAGGTGAGAGTGAACGAGGATAAACCACCTGGAAGAGGGGAAAGGATCAAACTTTCCGCTATGCCTGTTTCGAAAGAGACCATATTCGATTTCAAGGGTATGAGAGAATGATTACGAGATAGATCGTCGCTTACTAGACTAGATCTCGAACAACTGCTTCACCTCTTATCGGATGGAGCTAGACCATCAGGTCAAATGGTTAGATGCAGTAAAGCCAGATCAATGTTCGCCATGCGAGCATGTAGGAAAAGTGTGATGATTGGAAAATCCCTCACTAAAGGTCAAATGATCGCCCTCCTGCGTAACATGGGTACAATCGATCAACCTTGGGTAAGTCTTTTCTCACGGGAACAGCTAATGATATGATCAGAATTGTCCGCATGGAAGACCCACGATGCGACATTTAACTAAAGTTGAAACGCCCTTACGCAGCAAAGGAAGGATCGATTGGAGTAAATGGGATACAAAGCATTGACTTTGTGCTTGACATTTGTGGATAGATTACAACTATCCGACATTTTGCGATATTTCCCATGAATCTTCGGAGATGAAGAACGGGAAAGATGAAACGTGTATGTGTAGATCAAACAGCCGTGCCTGAAGATCAGCAAATCACTTTGGATTCGGTTTCGACCCGATCAATCTAATCAGACCTCCAATACTGAGAGAGGATCAACTCGGTCTCGATCACACAAAGCCGAAGGACGGATAATCGGCCATCACGACTTCAAAGGACATTCCCACGATCCTCCGGTGATTTCGGAGACGTGACAATGATAACCTTCAAGGCAGACCTTTAGATTGATTGTGTGTAATGAAGCTTCTCCTTGTGGATACGCATGGTACCATTGACTTGGAACAATCAACTACTTTGATCACTTCGGTCAAAGCTGATAAGGACGTCCTTGCTCAAAGAATTACTCATTGTCTACCCTCAAAGGTGTAATCAACGGGATACTACACTCAATAAGATTGTGGAATCAAGGAACACACAGTCGAAGGAATCACCTTTCCGAAGAAATAGCATCAATTTAGATAACGGTTGCCTCAAAAGAATCTGTGTGGATCAATACCCTCCTTTCGGGTGATCTGCATTTGAAGGTCGATCGATCCTTTTCCGACCGTTTTTCGTTGACGAGCTATAAGAGATGGATGATTGACCTTTCCTACACTTTCTCTCTACTAACCTCTGAACCCATCTGTACATACCCTGATTGTACTGATAATCTCGACTTGTAACATAGTCATCGATCCATCACCAACATGCGGCTCACTCAATTGATATATACCCTAGCCGGGATATCGCTGTCGACTACTACTGTCATGGCGACTACGGAGTTCGACTACTTGATGGCGGCAAAAGATTTCGCAGACTCTTTCCTTGCACCTAATAATGAAGTTATCGCCAATTCTATCAATTCGTAAGTCTTCGCTCAGTACCGTTCGTACCAATGACTGACGGAGTAGTACGATCTTTGCCGAAGATGTAAAGGGTACAGTCGATGGTGAGTCGTCCATATTGTCCTATATATGAAGCTGACAGCCAAAAGTGTCTACAAAGTAAGCCTTGTCTCGGATCGTTGGACGAAGCACTAACGCTGTGGAGCTTTGATGGGCGAGAATTATCGACGTGAGTCCAGTGTTTGTACTGGGTGTCAATGTGACTGATCTGACGTTCTCACAGAGAATACATCTTTGGCTTCTTCAATAACGTAGGAAAGGACCATAAAGATCCTTCACCGATCGGTATTCCAAGATCCCACGATGTGAGTATGAATTTGACTCTTACAGGAACACCATCTGACTATCATGGTAGATCACCCACTTGGTCGTTCAAGGCAATACCGTTATTGCTGGCATCATCTTTGATTTCTATTTCCCTGTTATTGATAAAAGCTGGCCGATGGAGGTCGAGGTGTTCTTTAACTACAATGATCAGAGACAAATTCAGGAATACGACATTATCTTTCGACGAGTCGCCTGGGTGAGCTGAAGCGTATGACTATAATCCGACTGAGCTGACATTTTCAGACCATGGAAGTTATCATTCCGTATGTACTACTAAGTACGAACTGGAACCTCACTTACAGTTCTCAGAGAACTCATCCCTTCGATGGCTGCATATCTCGGTATGAACAGTACAGATGAAGAAACCGTTCTACAACAATATATGGCTCGAAAAGTCTGTGCGGGCGCTACCGAAAACTGTATAGGTTCAAATCAGCAATACGATTCGTATGACGCTTGTATGAATTGGATCACTGCGAAACCCGTTGGGACATTCTATCATATTGGAGAAGATAATTTGGCTTGTCGATGGATTCACGTCAACATGTTGGCGTTGAGGCCGACAGTTCATTGTCCTCATGTCGGTCCGACCGGTGGTGATATGTGTGTCAAGAGGTGAGTCGGGGGGTAATGTAATAAGGATAGGTGTTGATACAGATTAGGGATTATACTCAGGTAGTTAACCAAAAACACTTTGACCAAGGGTTTATCGCTCCGAAGAGAATCACGCCACAGAATAGAAAGGAGATTGAGGGCAAGGAGACTGATGATCCGAAACTCCTTGATTTGGTCGGTGAGTAGGACGATCTTCACACTCACTCTCATACTGACACGATACTCCAGAGATCTCAATGGAGGCCACTAGAGTTCATTCTTGGGATCCAACCGGGTTCGCTACGGGCACATTCGGTAAGTCATGCTATGTATCGTGTCAAAGTCAAACCTGATTATGATCACAGGTTTCTTCTTAATCATGTACGCTTTCCAGCACGCTCTTCACTTGTGAGTAGAATGTGGTTCCATCACAATCTCAAAGAGCTGTCCTGACTTGGTTCAGTCTGTTTGGACGATACAATCGAGTTTTCCCAACGTTGCGAGTGGAAATCAAGAAAAATGTCGTGATGTGTAAGTGAGATACTATCATTATCTGACCTTACTCACCATCCAATAGACACACTTAATATCATCTTCACTACTGTCGCTCTGGCTTTACAATTAGTTGCGGTCCCAGTCATTGCCGGTAAATTTTACCTATGGGAAGTTCAAGCTATCAGAACTGCCGCTGCGTGTATCTGCGGTTTATACTGCTTTGAACTTGTCTATCGATTCGACATGCGAGCGCCTCTGTGAGTGGATACTTTGCCTTCAACAACCCAGTTCTGACCTCTCAGAATCGCTCATCACGTCTTGACTATCATTGCGATTGTCGTTTCGATCTCTGTTCTTGAGTATACACAAAGTATGACTTATGTCATTTCTGCCATCATTTGGGGCTTCCAAGCAACGACAGAACAAAGTATCTTTGTTGGACTTATTGGGTGTAAGTCTAGTCATTCAAATACGCGATTTCATCTGACAATTGTAGACCGACTTAGATGGCATTCGAAGACTGTGGCCAGGATCTTGAAAGCGTCTGCGATCCAAGCGCTGGTTATCAAGGTGAGCTTCTGTCCGACAACCTGCCCGTCTCCGTACTGACATACTATTAGTGCGGTAGTGCGATTGCTTTACTAGTTTACTGGGGTCTATACCAGTCGTACAACTACACCGCTATGGATAGAGGTTACTCTGCGACACTTTGGATTATATCTGTTGGACTCCTCTTCACTCAATTGTACGTATCTGTCAGACTCTTCATCGACTTGATATTAACATATCGTAGTTGGGGATCCTGGATCTCATGGAAGATCGGGATTCGAGTCGAACGACAAGGCAATATCGATTCTCCTACCGACGTTGCACTCAATAGTCTTCCATTCTCAAATCTTCCTTCTCAAAACCCATCGGGTGCTCCATCAAGAATCTCAGTATTGGTTTCACCGACTGATACCGAATCCAAGATGTATAGTCCGATTGATACACCAAACAATCTGAGTTATCTATCGATGAATATGGAGAAACCCGTTTTACCCACTTTATCTATCGATGATAGGAAGTAGGAAGCGTTATGCTCTGAATGAGTTAGATGGGCGTTAGGCGAGGACTAGATACACGGAGTGAAGTAGATGAGCGATTTTTCGGTCAATATCAGGAGGGATCTGCATACTGTCAATTTTAACATACTTGCTGATCATGGTTATCATATGCATACACGTTCGTTTATTGTGTACCCACTTGACCCTCTTGATCGGTTTCGTTACTCGGCCTTCATGTTTGGCGATTACGGGCTCGTCCCAGTATAGTTTAGCATCGATCCCGAGGCCCGATCGCTTCAAAAGCATATCGTTCAGAGACGCGCTGATCCTGTCTGGTGCGGGTGTCAAGCCTAAGTCTGGGAATTCTAGAGTACATATACAAACTGCAGACAAGTTGAAGTCTTCGGAATCTGAAGTGATGGAAGTGTATTGCCTGGCGATCATCAACGGTGTTCTCCCTCTATTGAGGCTTCCATTAACTCACACTCAAATCAGCTGAAAACTTATTCTGCCACTCCCATCTTTACTCAAATGTCTCGAGACGGCTGAGTGTTTCTTGATTTGAGAAACCAGTTAATGCTGATCAGTACATTCTGCCAATTCCGGGGAGGGAGGAAGATACTGGGCGTGATCCTGATTGTGAACTGAGGAAGCAATGGGAACAACTCAGCTGCATCAGCAAGGTATAAACTCTAGTCACACGTGGGTATAATCCTCTGACATTCTCTTGTCAAGCTACTCCCCATCGCTCAATTCCGTATTCTCACTCTCAGTGCCAGTTGGTTTTGCGCCGCACACATCATCTGCGGACAACTCATGATTTGCTTTCCAATCCATCACGTATTCAGTCGTGACGGTTTCTTTTTCAAACCTCCTACCTTTCACATTCTCCTTCCTGATCTCGGTATCGGGGTTTTGACCTACAGAAACAAAAGTAAGCTGGTATCTTCCAGGTCCAAATTCCTTAGCATTCGACTCGCTCAAATCCCGTAGCACTTGCGACAGGGATGACTGCGAGCTGTTCGGTGCTGGAAGAACAGGCTGTTCTTGTCCCGGACGTAAGTCCCATGTTTGCTCAGTGTCAAGCCATTGTGCGGAACCGGGAACCCAGCTATGCGAACCGGGGTAAAGAAGATCGGTGGCGAGATTTCTGTGATCGATTGCTGTCAGCTTCGGCATGTTCTTTGCCCCTTTTCGTCCGCGGATTTCGATGAGAGATCCATCCTTCCTTTTCTCTGTCCAAGCTGGATGAAAGAACATGGAGTCATATGAAGGAATAAATGTCAGGTTGCCCCCATCTCCAATCTCCAGTCTCCCCTCGTCGAGATCAAGCAAAGAGGGATCCACGAAGAATGCCTTGTTATGGGTACCCTGGTTCGTGCTGGATAATGACATGATTCTTGCTTCCAGTTTCAACGGTGGGGAGATATTTCGAAAGAAGATAGCTGTTCAAAGACGATATCTCGCCTACATATAAGGGAGAATCTGCTAAAAAGGAGCAGCATTTCACACTCAATCACGTCAGACTGAGCGGAGTAAGGACAAATCAAAGGAAGGACGCTCTTCGAAATGCTTCGTGTATCTCAGTATGATCTAAAGATAAACATCCCCGACAGCTGAGCTCTACGGCAGAGACTTCTCTCGCGAATTAGTGGTCATCATGAATATTGACTTGTTGATCAGTTCAAGAGTCCATCTGGAGCCGCACAATTGAACCTTGTAAAGCTACTTGCTTTGAAAAAGCGCAGAATGATGTATCTGGTATGATCTCATGCATTCTTACTGATTATCGTCATGTTTGTGTCAGTACTTGATGACGCTCCTGTGCATGCATCCTCCTTTGATATTTGGAGAAGCGTAATCGAGGGTTATTAATGCAACACTTTTTTGCGTATCCCCACGACTATCTTATTTTACTCCGCGTCCCTTGATCCTAGTCGTTTTCGAAGGCCAAGCGAAATGTGACTTACGAGTACCCGGATTCCTTACCGTCTCTCTCAAAGACTTGCCAACACACCTTTCTCCTCCACCACATCCATCTCCTACCAGTGAAGTATAGATATAAATCTACCCAAACGTCATGAAGGATCCTAGAATAGCACGGGAAGATTGGATTAATGAGGTCATTATACCGTTCCTGAAAATCCTATTAGACTTGTTATGACGGAGTAGTGGTTTCCTATATGTAATCTCTTTCTTCTCTTTCCTTCTTTCCATCTTACTTGTGACTCTTTCACTTCTACACCTACCCCAAATACCAATTATTACTCACAATGAGCGCTCCAGGTGATGCCACTGCTATGGGAGCCGCCGGTTCAGTCAACCCTGATGCCGCTGCTACTCAAGGTCAAGCGACCGGTCAGCAAGATGCCCTTGGTATGTTGCTTTTCGAGCATTAGAGTAATGACTAATGATATTAGACAAGGGTGTTGATCAGGTCCTTAACCGAGCTGGTCACAAACAGAATGCGTCTACCACTGAGAAGATTTCTGATGGTGTTCGATCCGCGTTCAAAAAGGTATGTCTATCAATGATCCTCTGTCAGCAAAAGCTTACGGTACATAGGCTACCGGAAAGGATGTCCCAATCCAAGACAAGCAATAAAATGTCGAATGGAGGATTTGTTAGCGTAAATCGATGAATTGTAGCGTTTGTGATGCAATCATGTAGAATGAGATATGACTTGTATTCATTTAAGAACGGAATATCTTCGTAATCTCACGACAATGTCGACTACCTACTCATAACATGCATATGATATCATTGACGTTGTTGCGTTGAATAACGCCACCACATTTCAGCATCGCCCAACTTGGACGTCGAACGGAGTAACGTTGATGCCAATCTGAGCTCGATTCTATTTCTCGACTTTCGCCTTCACACTCTCCTTATGTCGCTTGATTGACCATCTTCGCCATCATGCAGGCCCCAGGGTTTCGTATGAATGAGCGTGAAGCTAATCCTAATCACTACATTGGTTTCATCCGCGCACTCAGAGGGAAGAAGGACCATGATGTAGGTTGGACAAAATGGCCCAAATCATCTAGCTGATACACCCTAGGACGCAGAGTCAATACTCAAAGCAGTCGGTATGTTGACTCCGATGCACCCTTAACCAAACTGAGAAGACTTAGCAGCGCAAATGAAGAAGATTATGGAAAAGCGATTCATGTTTGTAGGAACACTTGAAGAAGCTGCGTTTAATCGAGTAGTGGGTGGATAATCAGATTACTCTTCGGATCAAATTTGATGCACGTAGTTCGCAGGTAGGAATTGGAATCATGGACAATCGATAGAACTGGTTCTTCGAGGTGCACACGGCAGGTTTTTACCGTGAGTACCATCGATCATCCAGCGGAGGAAGTGACTGAACGAAGTAGAATGCCGTATATCATTTCGGTCATGTGTCATGAGGTGAGTCATTCTACAAGATTGTACTTCAAGATGCGAATAGGTCTAACGATATAAGATGGCACATATAGAGGTGGGGATATAGCATCTTGGGTAGGAATTGAGCTAAAGTCAACAGCAAATGAACCATGGACCAAAGTTCCAAAAAGTAAGATTAGTCCCCTCGGATCACTTATCGCAACTCACACTTCAGCTCATGGCGGAGATCAAGGCAGATGTAAAGCTCATGCAAGCCAGAGGGAATTTTGGAGATGGTAAGTTGGGGGTTATCACCCTTACAATTCCGCTGATATCACCAGGTTTCTGGTCAGATGGTCATCGTCTTCGGGATAGTGTAAAGATGGGAGCAGAGGGCTTTCGTGAGTCTTGATTGGTGATACCAATGTCGAGGCTAATACGAGCAGAACGATCCGACCTACCCGAATACGTCTGTGGAGTCACAGCGGGGTATGCTGCCGTTCATCTACAACCTGAGAAGGTATACTGACTAGTCCAGTGACGCCAGTAAAGCCACTCGACCTCGACGTGGTCCACCTTCAAGTGCCTTACCTGGTCTTATTAAAGGAGAGGCATCTCATAGATCAGGTCGACAGACGGAATACAACAGGAAAGCTGGAAGGAGAATCAACACCGACATGGGGACATCAATTGGCAGATTGGATGGGAAGAGAGGTGAGTGTGGCCATTCCTGGTCTAGTTCAGTTAGATCATAGGAATTGACCCTGTACCCAGAGATCACCAAAGAAGATAGGGAAACGAGACAGCGGGATATTGACGAAAGGGCGAATGAGCTAGTGCGGCAGGGTATTCCGTCAAGAACAGCAAAGATGAAAGCTACAAAAGAATGGAAAGAGCATAACCCATGGTTCGATCAAGGAAGTACCAGGGGGAAAGTGTGAGTTCTTCTTCATGCTCAAGGAGTAGACTTGACGAAGTTTTAGGGCAAAGTCAAAGACGTAAGTAGATGTTATGAGAATAATGGAGTAAGAGCTGATTTTCAGTGCCGCTGAAATGCGCGCAGAAGCAGCTGAAAGGAGATTAGCAGCTTTGTCTCAACCATCCTCGTCGACTTCTTACTTGAAGCAAGAGCAAGAGACACTTGAAGAGATGAAACCCGACTTTGAATCCGAGGATGAAGAGAATCAAGATGTCCCAGATCCGCATCTGGATCCAGATCAACGAAGGAATGATATGGAGAATGAAATGAATGAAGAAGAGAGAAAGATATTGAGAGGAGAATGGGATGAATATCTGCCTGATATCGACGCAGGTGGGATGATAGGAGTGAAGTCAGAAATCGGTCAGGAAGTTGGACAGGAAGATGAACCAGATCGAGGAAAGAGGAAAAGGGCATGGATAGATGATCAAGACTCAAAAACAAAAACAGGCGTTGAGGCTAAACGCCTTGCCAGTCACAGTACCATAACGAACAAAATGCCTAAATTCGGGAAAGAAGCAGTTGAAGAGACAAAAAAGAAGGATTTGGGTCTGGTCAATCCTACAGGAGTGGAACGGATTCTAGGAGGACAAACAAACAAAATAGAAACACCTGTGAAGAGCGAACAGACTTCTGTGGACACTGCTATCAGTCTGAGAGAAGATGGAAGACCGGGCTGGGCCTGCAAATTATGCACCTACATCAATATCGTGGATCATGGGCGATGCGGTGAGTTATGACGATAAGCATTTCACTGAATACTAACGTGAATTCAGAGATTTGTACCGCTCGACCCAATGGAGAGGTGCCCTAACAGATGACATTTTCGGGGTATTAGCGAAAACACTTGTATATGATATATTAGAAGTCCATCATGGACGATTCATGTATCCCTTGATTACACCAGCCCACTCCGACGTACGCTCGTAGCGCTATGCATTTGTACATATTACAAGATGATATGTAATGATCCCTATGACCTCTTCGTGAACTGCATCAACTTTGCACGTCCTCAACATCTCCATACCAACCATCCTCTTAGGCCAAGACCGGTCCTACTTTTGGCATTTCCCTTTCTTTTGGCATCTTGACTTTACTTGCGCTTCCCATCATATTGTCAATCTCCGCTTTATTAAAGTAGTGCGGTGCCACTATAAGGTCAGCTTCTGAACAAATTACGGATAAAATAAGACTCACATTCAGATAACCACGATCCTTCTATCGGCATACATTGACGCATGTACTCTTTGGAGGTGAGGACGAGTTCATAGTATAATATGAATCTAGGTGGTGGTTGCATTCCATTGAGGCATGAAGAAGGGTGAATAAAGACTGAATGATTATTCTTTGTCGTCCTATATCCACCACCCTTATCGATTCGAGCCTGACAAAATCAGCGATGTTTCCCTTACGAGAACGAGAGAAGAATAACTCACAGTATTATAGAAGTATCCCGCCGTCATTGCTTTTTGGACTGGTACCGACTCATTCGGCGTACTTTCTATGACCACTTCTACTCTTTCACATAATGCCGCCAATTGATCTCTTATATCTCTTACCCGGGTTAACGATTTGAATTGAACGAAATTTTCATAACACCATTGTTGACTATAATTCGATTCTGCCCATTGTTCGAAGATGTTGAGTAATGTGAAATGATCACCACCTGGTTTGATGAATGTCTTGTGAGCTTGATCGGCGTGTACCCGTTTATCTTTAGGTCGATAAAGGAGCGAGCCCGATTCCTGCAGCATCGAGATGATGGTGAGAACCTGACGTGTCAGTGAATGATCTAAAAAAACACAACAATGAACTCACCTCATGAGTGACTTTGAAATTCTCCGAATTGATAATCGCCTTACTCAACATTGGATCCACTGGGAATTCTGCCATTCTCCTACCCAGCCTCGTCAACTCTCCTTTATGATTCAAGGCTCCCAACGCATAGAGTAATTCGAAACTCCTGATGATCGTTTCTGCCGGAGGTTTATCCAGGAAATCGAAGTTCAGGACATCATTGATACCCAAACTTTTCAACATCAACACGACCGTACCCAAATTCGTCCTCTGGATTTCCGGGATTGTATCTTCCAGAAGCTCGTTCTTAAAAGCCCATTTGGTATACAACCTGAAAGCTTTTCCAGGCCCGACTCTACCTGCTCTACCTGCTCTTTGTTGAGCGGAAGCACGTGATATTGGCTCCACGACCAATGAGGACATTCCTGTTTTCGGGTTATAGTTGTTCTGCTTGACGAATCCTGGGTCTATAACGTAAACTACACCGTCGATCGTGATTGAGGTCTCGGCGATATTCGTGGCGAGTACGACTTTTCTAGCTTTATCCGGGGTTGGCTCGAAGATTTTTGATTGCATCTCACTGGGTAAGTTGGCGTAAATCGGAGCGATGATCAATTCCGGCACTTTGTCTCCCAGAGAGTACATTGTTTCCTTGAGATTCTCCTCTGTAGCTTCAATCTCGTCCTGACCAGTCAAGAATAGTAGGATATCGCCTTTAGGTTGAGTGGTATGTATTTGTAGGATGGTGGTGACTGCGGCGTGGATATAGTTGGCTTCCGGTTGTGAGGTGTAGAACATGTCTACAGGGAATCTACGACCGGGAACTGACTTGATCAGCGATATTCAGCGAAAGCGGCAGAATTTACTCACCATCAAAGATAGGGGCTTTGTCGAAGAAATCCGAGAATTTCTGAGCGTTCAATGTAGCCG
The DNA here is from genome assembly GCA_026538345.1 of Cryptococcus sp. GC_Crypt_4. Lineage (NCBI taxonomy): Eukaryota > Fungi > Basidiomycota > Tremellomycetes > Tremellales > Cryptococcaceae > Cryptococcus > Cryptococcus sp. GC_Crypt_4. The sequence goes on along the minus strand of JALPCA010000032.1, from coordinate 16,195 downwards.
AAGAGATTAACAGCCGTAGTTCCGGCCTAAATCGAGCGATATCCTACAAGACGTAAGAGATTTTGACTTCAACCTGCAAATTTGTACTCACCTTGATCAGACCAAATAAGATATCCGTACTCAATGTCCTCTCGTGGGCCTCATCAATGACCAAGGCGGAATATGTGGACAACTCCGGATCTGTCAAAAACTCTCTTAACAACATACCATCCGTCATATACTTTAATACCGTCTTATCACTCGTCATATCTTCAAATCGAATTGAATAACCAACTTCTTGTCCTAGTCTACATCCCATCTCATCTGCTACACGAGCTGCAACCGACATAGCGGCAACACGACGTGGTTGGGTACATCCGACTTTCATTCCGTTTTTGGTGTATCCTGCTTCGTGAAGATATTGAGGTAGTTGAGTGGTCTTGCCTGACCCAGTTTCGGCGACAACGATAAGAACTTGATGTTCTGCAATAGCTTCGAGAAGACCTTCTCTGAATTCGTAAATTGGTAGAGATTGCCGTGTCTGCTCCATAGATAGTGCTGTGAAGCTGTTAGCTACTTTGAGCTTTCGAGAGGACTGTAACTTACCCTTCTGTTCTGCAGAGTTGATCTGTTCTAGCAGTTCTTGTGCTTCTTTCGTCAAAGTCCCTTCTAATCCGCCTTCTTTCAAAAACTTGATTCCCTGCGATTCATCAAAGACATAATCATATGCTTCTTCCACAAATTCCTTATCCAATGCACCAGTCCGTAGATCCGTCTTATACTTCTGCGCATCTTCCCATTGATCCACATCCGTAACGAATTGTCCATCGACCGGTTTATTCTCTTCGTACCGAGCATAAAGAGCGTTCTGCCTTTTCTTCGCGTCAATCCTTCCTTGTTCCGTTATATAGTCGTCCGGCATCATATATCCATCGGTTCCGTCATCTATCCTCTGTCTCGCTTCCATGATTTTGATCAATTCCTTCTTCCTCTCAAACTCCTCCATTTCTTTCTTTGACATTTTTTGATTTCTAAATAGGATCTTCTCATCTTCTATTTCGAGTTTGAGTAAATCCAATCGTTGCGTTTCACGTTTATTCAAGTATGTTTGTCGTGAATGTAATCGTAAATCCTCCATGACCGCTTTCCTCGCTTCAGCATCGTCTGTGAGAGCCGATCTTTTTTCGGCCTCTAAACCTCCTGGTCCTTTTGTGGATCTATCCGTGACGAGCTTCTTGGTCCGATCTGAATCTTTCGCTTTCATTCTTTCGGCAAAAGCATCCCTTTCAGCTAAATCTTCCAGTCGTTCTCTTTCCGCTCTCTCCTCTTCCGTTTCTCCTATTTCCCCTACATCCTCAATCCCAGGTGATAACCTTGCTCTCTTCGATTCTGGTTCCTCGATTTCTGGCTCCTCAACATCATCCCATGCGCCTTCAGTCTCCCTCTTCCTCTCCCTTCTGCCTGGTTTGACTGCATTATCTCCCTCAATCTCGCGATCTTTTCCTTTATCTCTCTTCTTCTTTTCTTTTTTCCTTGAAGAGCTACTACTTTCTGGCTCATCTTGAAGTAGAGCGAATTTCTGATTAGAAGATGTTGAAGGTTTAGATGATTTCACTTTGGTTTTACGAGGAACGAGTGAATGGACTTGTTGTGCGAATGATTGGGTGTCGGAAGATTCGGACATTCCTGTTGATAATAGCGCGTGATATAAGTCTCCGGGGGTTTTTGACGATATTGCTATGAATGGGTTAGCTGTATACCTTGAATTTGATAAAGACCTACCTAGAGACTGGACATAATCCACCGTCGCACTATCCGAAGAGCCCAAGATCCGGACAACATTATCGCTGATGAAGTTCTTGAGATCCGACATGGTAGCGGTGTTTCCTAAGTAGAGAAAGACCAAGCCGGGAATCACTAGAGATGGGGTAGATGGGGTCAAAGAGACAACTTGTAGGTAGACCTCTACAAAGTCAAGCTATAGTACGGTTCAGTGGCAATGAAGTGTAGCTTATCACTACAACACGTCACGTTTTAGACAATTCATTAGGAATTCAATCCTAATCAGATATCAGCTCATTAGGAAACTTCCTAGTTAATCCTAATCAATCCAATTGATCCCGCTTTTCCCATTCAATTCCTTCCTATGTGAGTTTTTCCGTTGTTTTGTTTTTGTCACCGTTCAACAGGATACAGGACCTCCACTTGTCACGTCCACCTGGCACTCGCTGGTCGGGTCTATAAGACTGATTATTCTCTCAAGCTCTTTATCGTCCCGACACCCCTATACACCTCCCATGAGAGGTAGAACGGGATGACCAATCAGTCGAATGGGTACGCACCTATAAAACTGAAATTATCATTATCAGCTGCTAGACCTCAAGTACCTTCTACTCCGACTTTCACTTCGGATCAGAAGGGTAAAGACAAGTCTGTGGTTGACAACGATGAAGATGACGAAGATGATTATTCGGATGATAGTGAAGAGGAAGGAAATGTGATCAATACGGCGAGGCCAGACCATATACCGAAAGGAAGTCAATCGACATCTACCATAAAATTGAAATATAACCCTACACCTTCAACACCTATCAACCCATCTTCTTCCCGTCCATCAACTACCACTCCATCATCCTCGAAATCAGGTAAAGGTAAACCGGGTAGACCGAAAGGATCCAAGACGAAACCAAAAGTGAAACCTGTTCCTTCTACCAAAGCACCCATACGACCTACTGCTATTCCACCTCGACTTCTCTCTTCTGGACCTTCGACACCGAAACCGCCTCCATCTCCCGCCTTACCCCTTAATACCCCAGGTCCATCTACACAATCATACTTTGACCATACCCAGGCATCCATAAAGGAAGAACCGACGGATGATTCCCATGATGATGTCCTTGCTGCTGGCCTTTCTCCTAGTGCGGCTGAAGCAAATACTCCACAAGAAGTGGGTACGCCGAAAGAAGAGGGAATAGGATGGGAGAATGAAGAAATCCAAACTCCCAGTGCTGCTCCAGCAAAGCGACCAGTAGCGTGGCAGAGGTTGAAGAAACCTTTACAAGAACTGGTCACCAAGATATTGGTCGAGTTGAGGAGGAAAGACGAGTATGCGTTGTTTGACATACCTGGTAAGCTTCCCGCCACTCTCCCGGTAGAATCAGCTAACAAAGTATCAGTGGACCTGGAAGCTTTCCCAGATTACCTAGAGGCGATCGGAGGGGAAGAGAAGATGATGGATCTCGAGACGATGGCTAAAAAGAACAATGATAGGGTGTATCGTAGCATGGAAGATTTCGAGGTAAGTTATAGGTTCGATACTGATCGTGATGAGAAAGCTGACACCAACAGGTTGATCTGCGTAAACTCGCGACTGCTGCCCAGACCTACAATCTGCCTGGCACAATACCTCACATTTCATCTGGTAAAATCTTGGCTCACGGACTTAAACATATCGAGCGATCTCGAGAATTAGTCAGAACCCCCTCGCCTTCTCCGGTCAGACAATTGACACGGTCACAAGCTGGAACTCCTTATCGAGGTAGATCTACAGTTTCAGGACGAGAAGGAACATTACCGCCAAACACCGCTCTTCCCGTGACCGAACTTCCACCTCAAAAAGTTATACCTGATCGTATGCTAGAATACCCCCCAAATTCAGCATACGCTAAAGCCGTTGGATGGAGTATGAATGGAGGAAAGACAGTATGGGCAAAGCGACAAGTCAGAGGAAGAGAAAAGTTTACTGGGAAATGGCGACATTGGGCATTAGATGGTTCCAGAGATCTAGCCGAGATGGACGATATTGAAGAGGTTTTCGCTGCTCATCGATCAGCTGAGGATATCATGATGCGCAAGCAAATAGACTGGAAATCATGGAAGAAATTCGGTGGAGCATGGTGGGAATTCGAAGTTGGAGGTCCGACGGGTCAACCTCCTATTCCATTTACACCCTATCCTCGGCCTTCCCCATTGCCTCAACGCGAACTTGGTGTTCTGGAGTGGGGCGTATGGCCTGAAGTCGAAGCAGAATCGGTCATTCTGGCGAATCGGACTGGGATGAGTGAAATCGATGCACTTACAGATTATATGCGACCACTTCGACCTCGACAGAGACCTTCACCGATGAATGTTTCGAATTTTACGAATATCTATGATGGTCAATATGATATCCAACCAAAAGATGTATTAGGGGAGATTGTATTTGGAGGAGCTAGTGGAGAAGCGTATCATAGGAGTGTCGAGGCTTTCATCAATGGTGCAATGGAGAGTGCAAAGGTTGACAAGGTTAAGGATGATGAAGATGAGATCATGGTCGAGTCAGAGGAAATCACATTGGACGAATATGTGAGGGAGAATTGGCATGGAGGACTGTTCAAGTCAAGAGCTCAAGATCAAATAACGAAAACACTCGGCAATCTCAATAATCTCCGATCAAGTCTATCCGCTTCGGATAATCCCACAAATCTCGATCGTCAGGAACAAGCATTACTACAAATCGCTAAAGGTCAATACGCCCGAGAAGCCCTTAAACAGATGGCTCGGCCTGAAAACCCACTTGATATCTCTACCCTTCTTTCCGTCCAACACGATTTCTTATGGGTCGGCGTGGGAGGTAAATCAGGTGTGAAAGAGGGTCTAGATTTCGTTTGGAAGGAACTTGTCAAGTTGAATCAAAAAGTGAAAGAGGGGGATATGGTTAATGGGAAGAGAAAGCGGATTGAAGAGGATATGCACGAGGGGAAGAAGGTGAAATTGGAGATATCCAATGGTACCGATTCGACTGCATCGTCACCGCTCTCTCAACCTCCTGAATCGCCTACCAAGGTGGATAGAGTTTTACCACCCAACGGCACTGGGAAAAATCCAGTGGAAGATAAAGAAAAGCAAGATCCGATGACTCGCGTTCGATTGGAGATGGTTGCCTTGTCAAAGTTTTATCCACTGGCAGCGCTCAAGAAGATGGACAAGGAACAGGCTTCAAGGTTGTTGCCGCCGAATGTGAGGAGTCTGATGTCGAAGCGATAGATCCACAGCGTGGCGAAGTGGAGCAAGGGGAGGACGGAGAGCGACCAGGAAAGGAGTGAGGGGAATGAGGGAATGAGGACAGGAGCATTACGTTGTACATTAACTTTATAGATCGGTGGTGATAGGTTGCCCCATAGATCCATGTTCACTTATGCGAATATAGTGTATTGTTTGAACCATAGGGATACTTCGCTCAGAGACTGTACATGAAGCTGTGATCAGTCCAAAGCAACCGGTATAACCATAACACAAGATTAGATAGAACGAGGTCGTTTTGATTATCGGACCTTTATCTCTAACACGATCTTACGGATTCGTTTCATCTATTATCCGATTGATCCGGGCCAACTTCAACAGATTGTGGACACTTGATTACGGTTCCTGATATTTACATGACCTAGCTTGAGATCATCTTCTCGGTTGACCCCTATGCGTGCCCCTAGTCTCCGATGACTTGTGACGAGCATCTCTCCCCAGTTTCTCCCTCAGCCTTTGGGTGTTGACCTGTCTCTTGCTTCTAATCAACTTTGCCTCGTCATACACGAAACCTCGTCTTTGTGATACAACAGAGGTTGAATTATCGATAGGACAAGCTGCCGAAGGACATCGTGAATCGTTATCAGGATTAGGTTCAAGATCACCGGTCTATAGGGAATCAGTCATGGTGTGGAGAAAACAATACTGCGTACTTACGCCTGATTGTGTAAATCGACATTCTTGATAGTCATCGTCGGTAAATGCGACTCTACATGACATATCATAATCATTCCCTCCGCCACTCGCTGGTTGACCACTGATGATCGTATGGTAGGTATAAGGTCGAGATTGACTTGACCAAGGACAAGTTCCTTGAATGGTTTGAGGGGATGTGCTCTGCCTCTTTCTGAAATAAGCCGAGGGTAATGGTGCTACAGTTGTATAGGAAGGACAATCCGTATCATCGGTATATGATTCTGGAGCTTTCTTTGAGACAAACAACGTCAGGGCTATATCCTAAACACGTATAAACAATCAAAAGGACTTACACCTCCTCCCGCAATATAATTGCAATCACGCCACTCCTGTTCGTACAATCAATATATCTTCCATCTGGAATAACACAGCTCTACTCACATAAGAACAAGTGATGTAGATCGCGCCGGATTGTAATTTGTAATCCTGAGGTGCGCCATAATACGAGAGGTCGACAGAGGAACTAGTGAGTGTCATTCCTGTCAGATCTTGAGACGGACCTAGTATTGTTAGAATTCAGACCAACGGGCATGTGAAGCTACTCACATTTGTCAATATAAGCGACATCTGCAGTGAGTCTTGTTGGACAATTGTAAGTTATTGAATTATCCGAGCTTTTAACTGTTTGAGATGATACCAAGGGCATGAAAAAGGTGAATAATAATGCCAACATGATGATTTTTGGGGAGACGATGAACGTGAGGAAAGAAAGGGCAAGCGACTACCAGAACGCATGCTTGATATAGTCATAGCTGGTGTAAGGCGACAACATACGGGTTTACCCCCTTGTTAACATTGATCCTTAACGTGGCATAAGCAGGAACGCTTATCCTGAAATATGAGAACGGTTCACACGTGAGCTACATCGATAAATGGGGACTAGGTTTGGGAGGTTGACAAGTTACCATAGAAAAGATACTCGGGTCCGATGTCAAAAACGCTTGGCATTGTTTCTCTCTCCAAGGGTATCAATCGGATGGTCAGAGTCATCTTGTATGGTTAGAGGAAGGTTTAAAGATACTCTTGATGTAAGCTTAATATCCTGATCCTGTTTCAAAGTACGTTTATGATAAAGCGGAACCGAGTAAAATTCCGAAACATGGCTTGCGGATGTCCATGCTGGGCCACGGATGTTTACGAGAGTATGGATGTCATAGATTATGAGTCAACTGAGGCAGCCATCCCAACAGGTCCAACGTCTATACATTCTATACATTCTATATGAAAAGTTTAGGCATGCTACAGGTGCCCTGCTTTAAAAACCATTGTTCAAAGTCCATATGTAAAAATTTGCGGAGTTCAGGCCAATCCTCCCCGTGAGGCTCAAGTGGATGATGTCCTATCGACCCCGAGGATCTCCTTCTTATCCGCAGCTAATTCCCAGTCCTATCGCTTTGCCATTTTCGCCCTGAGCTTCTGTGTAATGACCTGTCTTCTACGCCTTTCCAATTTCACTTCATCATAGACAAAGCCTCTTTTCTCTTGAGCAGAAGTAGGCTGTACTGCTTGACATAGGTTCGATGGGCATGCAGGGTTGATGGTCGTTTCAAACCATCCAAGGGTGGGTACGGGATCGGCATCCTGAACGGATTATCAGTCTTTGTTAATTGTAGTCTCGATAAGTTTTCTCGACTCACACCATCCTGCCTATAAAGACATTCTATGTTCCGTCCATTAGATGTCTGAATATTACATAGGTAAACCAAGGTACCTCCACGTTGACTAGCCGTATTGTCACCAGCATAAGTTTGTGCAGAAAAAAGGTAAGGAGATTTCGACTCGGTCGTCCTTGGGCATGTAAATCGAGCATGGGTCTCGAACGAGGCTTCCGTGTTTTGCCTCTTTCTAAAGTACGCCGATGGTTCTGGTAAAGGTCGATAAGATGCTGGTTCTGGACAACTTGGATCTGCCCCATCTTGAAGGAAGAGAGCTTGCTATTCTCCATCAGCATTTATTATCGAGTGAGAACCAGAGGAATGATTTACCCCTCCACCACCGTAATAATAGCAAGTCCTCGCGGCGCTAGATGTACCGTTCTGTGATTATTAACCCTTTCTCTATCTTACCAGACCGATGATAAACACTCACGTTATAATTACATACCAGTGAAATACCGTATTCCTCCAAATTGTAGTTATTCGGCGAATTGTCATAGTATGGAATCACTCGTGATCCTGTTAGAGGTAAACCCAATTTGCTTTGGAGTGGACCTAAAAGGATTTAGAAGGATATACATTTCTCCAGTTCACCGTCAAAACTTACATTGACCGAGATAAGCAACATCTGCAGTCAGTTGATTTGGACAGCCATAGATTGAAGATCCATCTTGACTTGGCACTGTTTGACCTAGGGTCAATGGGATGAGAGCGAGTAAGATGGCCAGCATAGTTATATAGAATGGTTAAGAGTGAAGAGAGATCTCTCATCCTAGAGATAAATATCCTTCAACCCATTACGCTCATGTTGACCACCTACTTCACCTCTGCGACCCACCCCCTGGGACCCGAACAAGAGCTGAAAGGCGTCAAGAAAGATCATGAGCAACTTTCGAGCCTTCTCATCCAGCTTCAAGGGTTCCAATGAACTTTACAATCCTATGTCTCATATAGATGGCGCTGGTTCCTTGTCTTGGTTCCTGTATATCCCCTTCACGTTGTCTTGGCGATCCTAACTTTTCGGACGTTGATATAATCCATCGGTACAGTATTTCGTACTCCTTGAACAAGTCCTCTTAGGTATCGCAAGGTAAACACTGGTCGGGTGAGTCTAAAACGCGCTACTTTGAACTGGATCTTCATCAGTCGGAGAAACATGCTTGCTACTGAATTACGATACGATATCTGGATCGCTCATTTTTCGATCTTCCGATGCACGTCGAGGCGTTGTTCTGGGTAAGCTTTGTACACGATCCAACTCAGATCTTGGTCTTTGTCGAAAGTCGTGTATGCCATACAGAGGCCGTGATTTCAGCTTGCAGAAAGGAACGTACCAAATGCCATTAGGTCAAAGGCGTTACCGCTAAACCCGACCATCCGGTGTCTCGGCTCGGATTCCAAATTTCCTAATGACATTGGTGATATACTCAGTCAGATGCATTAGATTTTGGATTTGTTCCCTCTATCACCAAACATGCTGAGAAGGGAAATGAGACTGGTTTGTTTGTAGACCTGTATCGTTGTTTTACAGCATACACGTACGACTTGGACCTGCGATGGGGGTGAATGACAACTTGAATCACGATAGAAATCATACTCTCGAGATTGATTCCGGATGGCAATCATTTTGGTCCAGCTCTTCTGGCAGTTCAGCACCTAACGAGAGATCAAAATCTTTGAGATCTAGGGTTCTGGGGTTCTGGGATTAGAGAGTGTGGGGGAGTACTGGTCCCAAGGCACCAGAACTGCCTAAAAGCAGAGGCAGTCAAGTTGACACTGTGATCACTCTTTCAGATATACTATCTCCAGCCCCACTTAACTTTGGCATGGCACGCGGTATGCCATCGCACAGAATTCTTATGACATCTTGGCGAACGGGCTAAGACCCCTACCCACCTCGTCATGAGCCATCCCATCTGTAAGATTTCGTTACGGCGTTCTCGACATCTGTTGCTCCTGCCTTGCTATCAATATTCTATGCTACATGAATATACGGTCACGTTGCTTCAATCCCCGTCATATCGCCCTTGTAGGTCGGAAGTCAAATAGCGAACCGCACATGTCGACTATGTTATTACCCATAGCATAGGTAATGTGTACTACTGCCAATTCGAGCTCTCGGGTCTGATCCGAACAAAGTGGCCTTGTCACGGTGCGCGGTGAATTGTGAACAGTTAGTTACGTGAGACGGGAAGAATGGGTTAAATCCCAATGTTTGAGCTAGACTGGATATAACCTCGACCTCTTTCCCAGTCCACAATGACTTTTCTTTCATGATATGATCCCAATTCAAAGACCTTCCTTATCAATATGCGGTTCACGATTTTGATCCTCGTTACGGCCTTGATGATCAGCGTCACTGCCAACCCTGATCCAGACGCTGCCCCTGCTCCTGGACCTACACCTGCCCCTACTCCTATCCTTCGTCAGATGACCCGAGCAGAGATTATGGCTCGTAAGAATCATCCTGACCTCTACGAACGAGACGATCCAGTCGCGAGTAACACAACGCCCAATCCAAATTCTTGCACCATGAGGAAGAGGGCCGAGCCGACGGGATTGGGGCGAAAGCGAGGGAAACAGGCTGAAATCAAACAGACGATATTGTCACCTGAAGAGATGGCTTTATTCAACATCGGTCATGGTTCATTCACCTTGTGAGTCGGTTTGAAGTTTTCATATCCCCCGTACTTTCACCCTTGGCTAACTCTTTCAGTGATAATGGAACGGTGTACCATGACGAACACTACATTTCCCTTCTTCATGATCGAAGACGATCTATGCCAGATTTCTCTCGCCGTGTGGGTAAGATGATCACCGATCGATTCGGTAATCAACTCGTTCAAGCTTCCATGCCATTTTATCGGAAATGGAAAGCGTCACTGGAAGAAGATAGTTTGCTGCATATTTCCCCAAAGTATGTTTTTGTTATCTAAAGTGAAAGATACTTGACTGATCATACCGCAGGACTGCTATGCGGGCTCGAGATATTGACGAATCGATGCGTGTCATGTTAGCGCGAGATGATTGGACTGCCATCCAAGTGCATGGGTATGTGATTGATCGACGGTGGTTGGAGGTTGCGTCTTCATATTGAATACCTTGATGTCAAAGGGGTTTTTTATAGTGGGTGGGTCAGGCATTAGAAGCCCATTGGTTTGTATATCGTACACGAGTAATATGCAAGCCAAATGTCGAGTTTGCTTCATCGTCCCAAATATTCGCTGCCAGACTGTAGGAAAGTTGTTTAGATGACAAATGTGGGACGGCGCAGGGCATGTAAGTAGAGCAGAGTTTGTAAACTCGTCGAGTCAGCTAAACATCAGGTAGGAAATTGTAGAGTCGTCGGTCGTAGGCTTGCATAGAATCGAAGATCAGCCGAATATTGGTTAGGCTTGATGATATGCATTCAATATCATTGGGATCAGTAAGTAGTGAGGATGTTCTTGATGGGAGACGTAACAGCGTAATGGAGGGAAAACTGATTGAGAATCAAAGAAATGGTTCGATTTGAACCAGTATGAACTTTGAGAACCCAGTGCTATGTTTGTTGACACTTGCCGATTTCCACACGTTCAGTCTAACTTGTCAACTTGATGTTATACTCTCATCATGCCTCGTCTCCAAATCTTACAGTAAGTTGAGATTAAACATATCACTAGTTATATATAGCTAAGATCATTCTAGACATAAATCGTATCATCCTTACCTCGAAAAGAATAAGCAGAGAGTAAGGGAAGATGAGGCGAAAGCAAGGGCAGAAGAGGAGGAGAGGGAACAGAGGAGGTTGGATTTGGTGAGTCTATGGTTTCCTTTTCAACCTCGGTGTTTATCAATGGGATGTGGGTGAAGAGAGCTCATATAAATAGGAATCACACGCTCGTTTAGATCAACTTCGTCGTCGAGCAGGATCACCATCACTCAATACCGATCCATCATCATCAACTAATCTGTCCCCTCTAGAATTAGAACAAGATGATAATCTCCCTTCCACCTCATCATCTCGACCTACGGGCGATACACTCATTGAGAAACATCGTAAAGCGAAAGCGAAAGCTGAAAAAGAGGCTAAAAAGAAGAAAGATCGATTAGATTTTGAATTTCCAAGTGAGACTGCCAGGAAGAGTAAAGGGAAGGAAAAAGTGATAGAGCAAGTGAATACTTATGATGTGGATGAGAATGGGAGAGAGGCAGTGTGGGAGACTGATGGGCATATAAACTTGTTTGCAGATCTAGAGAGGGTGAGTGGAGTTTGACATCTATCTCTGTATACACACTACGACCTAGACTCCACATCCTACTATCTAGATACCCCTCCTTCCGAGTATTAAACACCTTATCGCTCTCTCACTCCTCTTCCCCTTCCTCTCATCCCCTCCCGTAACCCCGCTGATCATCCAGAATGACCAAGAAGGCGGCGCTCCTCCTCCACCAAAGAAGAATCGTAATACCAATAACAAAGACGACCCTTATACCATGTACCTTGATCGACCCGACCGCGAGACGAAACCATGGTACACTGATCGAGAACTCAAACCATATTCAGAAAAAGAAATCAGTGAAGAAGCTGAAATCCGTCGACAACGTGATCAACGCAAAGACAAGAGATCCAAAGAGAGACATGATCCTTTAAATCAGATCAAAGCGACTTTATCATCGAAATATCCAACGAGTAAACCCCTTGTCAAGGTTGGATCAGGAGGGGGGCTTAGTGAGAGGGAAAGAGCGTTAGCAATGTTGAGTCAGAGTAAATCTGGGAGTAACTGGGATGATACGCCTAGTACGGTTAGAGGTGGGAGCTGGATGGATAGTTTAGAAAGGGAGAAAGATCGGGCAGGAAGGAGGTTTTTTGGTGATACTCCAGATTCATCAAGGAGTAGACCAAGGAAGAGTTGGGATCATTAGATCAATGTCCTTTACAACGGTGAAGAAGTGGAGAACATCGAAAAAGATGATGAAATAGACGGTGAATGGGGAGATTGAAAATGTGCCGAGTCTCAAGGTCGAGTGTCATGAAGTATCACCCGCCTCAACTCGACCTACAATGTCGACTTCCATAGCCCAAAACGGTTCAACCACTTCGCCATCTTTTCTCATTTCCGGTTCACCTTCTGGGACACCTCTGCATCCCATACCAGATTCAGCTTACCTTTACTCCCCCTTAACACGAATTCAATGGATCCACCGCCTCTCACAATCAGATCAAAATATGTGTATCAGTCAAATTATCACAACACCACTGTATCCAGAGTAGACATAATTGTTATTATTCACGTGCATGTATTAAAGCTACGGCTACAGTTCACTATCTCATATGTCGTGTATACAGAGAACGATCAATCCAGAGTCATCATTATAATTATTGAAATCTTCCCATTCCCTCTTCCTTATCGCAGACCTAGAGTCGCCTGGCATTCACATCGACATGCTCACGGGGTCCAGCACCCGCTACTCCTGGAGCGAACGGGACGTGAGGAGCATGTCCATGATGGTCGGCGTGAGCGCCGTGGGAGTGTTCGCCAGTGACGGGTACGGGGGCGTAGTTTGCGTCACCGTGGTTATCGCCGGTAAGAGGATATGAGGGCTCGGCTGCCTTGTGTCCGTGAGGGTAGTCAACGTAGGTAGCGTTGGAGATTCGACCATCAGGAGTAGATCGAGAAGAGTGACCTTGGTTTTCAGCCATTCTTGACAGTAGCTCTTCAATTCGCACAAGTCGAAGCTCAAGTGGTCCTGGGTTTCGCTCGAGATCAAATACCTTGAACGTCAATTACTAATCTGACAAGACATGAAATCACACATACAGCATCTTTAGGACCAGCAGTCAACAAATCTCCCAAACCAGGTCCAGTGACTGCCATCGTTGCTCCACCAGTGGCCTTCTCCTCATCGTGTGGTCGGCCATCGGCTCCCAAAGAGCCCATGGGGTGAGTTGCTTCTGGGGTGGGTTTGATCTCAGTCGTTTCCTCATTTTCTGGGCCAAGGACAGTCTCGTATTGAAGCCATTTGAGCATTTTATAGAAACCAGCAGCGATTGTAGCTCCAAGAGCGGGTCCGAGCCAGTAGATCCAGTGGTATCCATTGAAAGACCTGAGGACGACTGCAGGACCGAAACTTCGAGCGGGGTTGAGAGATCCACCAGTGTAGTATACACCGAGCAATTCAGCGACAAAAAGTGCTAGTCCGATACCGATAGGTGCGATGAAGGTTGCCTTGTGCTTCTCAGCGGCAAGAAGAAGAATAGCCAGCATGAGAAGCGAAGTCAAGAACATTTCGATGAAGAGGCCCTGAGCGATACTGGTACCACCGCCGAGCTGGGTTCGAACGTTGAGTGTTCCCGGTGTAATAGCTTGGATGATGGCGGCACCCTGTGTTATCAGCAACGGGACATTACGTGCAGAAAGACAACTTACAGTGATACCACCGAGAATCTGACTGAGAGTCAAAAGAGCACCTCGAAGGGGGGTCAAAGCTCCGACAAGAACCATACCAAGTGAGACGGCGGGGTTGAATAAACCACCACTGACTCGGAAGAAGATCCAAGCGTTAACAGCGAGGGAGAAACCGAATGAGAGGGCAATGTAAAGCCTGAAATGGTTAGATGACAATGATGATGATCGGGAGTCCGACATACAGATTGGAAGTGTTGGCGGTAGTCACTGTTGAACCGTCTTGACCAGCTGCAGTAGCGCCAGTGACGGTAGTAGTTGGTAGGTTGGCAACACTAGAAGAAGTTAGATCAGATGGGACCGGAGTTGCATGAAGAGCGGGAACTCACTTTGTACCACCGAGAGCGAAGATCATGAATAAAACTGTTCCAGTGTATTCACCAACCATGGCGATGAAGTCTATATGATGTCAACTATGAGATATAGTGGTAGTAAACTACCACTGACGATTCTTCAAAGCCAAAGATCGAGGTCCTTGATCTGGTCTCCTCAAATGCCAGTTGATAGGCCCCTTTCTCCTGATCTCTCCATTTCTGACTGGATCGGTCGAAGGTCGTTCTGAATGATCTTGACGTCGTTTAACCATGATGTTGGTATTGAAGGTTGATAAATGTTAACAACTGTTATGTGGAGAAGAGAAGAGAAAAGGAAAAGACCAAAAGGTTAGTCACTATATACTCGATCGTCATCATCATCATCATCCCTTTTCAACTGCTTTTCATTCTCAACCGGTGACGCACCAAAGGACCTGATCAACTACGGTGAGATAGGTAAGAATTAGGTGTCGATCAGGATTCCAGAGGATGATTTTCAAATTAGACGTCATTCTCACCAAAGTCTTAGGTATTTTTCTTCAGGGTTATGTTCTTCCGGCATCTAGACTTGGGGGCAAGGGAACAGAGGAAGCAGTTTCCCAGGAACAAAGAACTGTATCACAGGCACGGCTCCACTTGGTTCTGCTTACGTGTTTCATGAGAGATTTTGACGATTCTCTTGTAATTTAGTAGTGTCTATTGTGTCAGACCCAAAGACGACTGTGTAAAGCTTCGCGCTGTGCATAATGTGTCCCATCTATATATTCTATGCTGCATGAAAGATCTTAGTGAATGAGATCACTAGGATTTAATGTTGGATGGAGAAATGAACTAATCATACAGGTTTTGCTTCCCTCCGTGGCTTCCCCTCTCCCACTCTGACATGCGAGTCTTCTTACAAGCCTTGAACGATCTCTTTAACTGGTAATCCCTTGAATGAGATCTCGTAGACTTTCTCGAACAATGGGTAGGCGTGAACTCGCTTTCGGGCAGATAAAAAGTTGTTGACCTCCTCGGCGGTTGCTGTTCCTTGGAGTTTTTGACCGTTAAGCAACTTCTTCTCGAGTATGGCAAATGACTGTTTGAATTAGTACTGCTCGTATTATATCGATATCTATATCGACTCACCTGTCCAGTCTTGGCGAACTCCTCGGCACACTTCCTGTTTCGTCCGCCGTAACATGTAGTGATCAAATCGGCAATACCAGCAGATTCGTTTGAAAAGCTATCAAAAGTCAGGATATCGCACATTACACAAGTAGATCCTCTACTCACGTTTCAGCCTTGGCACCCTCGAAGAATTCCAGACAGAAACCTCGCATCTCTTGCAGACCAATTCGAAGAATAGCAGCTTTAGTGTTTCCACCAAGACCTAGACCATCGACGAAACCTGCTGCTAGTGCTACGACATTCTTCAAAGCACCAGATAATGAAACACCAGCGACATCTGGGACACAAGCGACGTGGAACATTGATTGTGTGTGGAATACGGCAGACCATAGTTGCGAATCGAGTGGGGTGGGTGTACCGATTGTAGTCTCACAGAATTGACCCTTGGCGACTGGGTTTTGTCAGATCACTGTTCAATTTTTCCAAAGTAAATCACCTACCCTCAAGAGCGATATTGGCACCGGAAAGAGCTGAGCATGGGGTGCCAAGTTTACCCTCGATCAACGAGGCGAAAGTCTGAATATCCGTTCCATCGACTTCAACACCCTTGATGGCTGAAACCGCTCGGGCACCTGGTAAAATAGCATTTGTCCTTTGAAATTCGTGGAGAACGGTGTGTAGGAATTGATGTGGTACGACGAATACAAGAAGGGTAGCGTCTTTGACGACATCCTTCAAGTGTGGTACGGCGACAAGGTTCTTTGGAAGTGAAATGTCTGGGAGGTATCGAGAATTTTGATGAGTTCGATTAATGATATCGGTAAGTTTCTTTCCGTTGACCTGTGAATGTCAGTTATGAATACCAAAACTAGGATAGAGGCTATACGCACGTGTTTCTCTCTCACCCACATTCGGACTTCACTGTGGAACTCAT
>JALPCA010000542.1:0-10006 GCA_026538345.1 Cryptococcus sp. GC_Crypt_4 | reverse complement strand
GTAGCTTACAAAATCGCCATATAGGGAGAGAGTGCCGAGGAGCCAAAAGCTGTGCTAGTAGAAGGCTTACCGCCAAATCCGCTGAAGGCGGATCCAGATGGAATGGAAGATGCGCCAGACGCCGGGGACGGTCCTGCTGCTGGTTTAGAAGTCTGACCGAAGGCGGATTGACCAAATGCTGATGATGAGGGAGACGAAGTTTGACCGAAAGCTGATCCAGTCGTGGTTCTTGCTGATGATGCAAAGGCTGACTGTCCAAAGGCTGAGGATGGTTTCGTCGTCGTATCAGCCGCAGGTGTGATTGGTTTGGCAGAAACCGGAGGAGTTGATGATGATCCAAAAGGTGAACTAGAAGGTCCTAAGGCGGGCGTGCCCGTTTGGCCGAACGCTGCAGGCCTATCAGACTGACCGAAGCCTGATGGAGTGCTTGATTGTCCAAAAACAGAACCTCCAGCTGAGAAAGCTCCAGCTGATGACTTGTTTGGCTGCCCGAAGGCTGAGGGGCTAGAAGAAGCTTCAAATGCAGTGCCTCCGAATCCTCCGATCTTTGGTACTATAGTCGATGAGGGTGTCGTGGAACCAAAAGCAGATGATCCGAAAGGTGGAGCTTTAGTGGTCTTGGTATTTTCTATGGGCGTGGTGGCTCCAGTCGTGGTTTGCCCAAAGGCGCTTGTCTTCTGAGAAGCAGGAGTAGCGGCAGGAGTGGTCGATCCAAAAGCTGTCTGCCCAAAGGCAGAGGGCGAAGAGATCGGAGCAGAGCCAAATGACGAAGGTTGACCGAATCCAGACGAGCCAAAAGCGGGTTTTGATGTCGATCCGAAGGCGGGTACAGGGGCTGAAGATTGTCCGAAAGCTGTAGATCCGAATCCACTTGGCTTTGATGGTGTCGAGCTTGATCCAAATGCTGTTTGGCCAAATCCTTCAAATGACCGCTTCGAAGCTTCAGTTTTTACGGTTTCAGGCGCTGCAGGTGGGTCCGAAATCTTGCTGCTCTCCTCCACCTTTATCGCATCGCTGTCACCCGTATCCGTACCTTGCGGTTTGACCATACCAGGGTATGCCCCGCCATCAGGGTAAAGGACGTTAAAGGAAATAATGAGACCCTCCTGGGAATACGCCAGGATTCTAGGCGCTGGTGGTAGATCTTCCAGCTCTATGCCCCCTTCTATACCCCTTTTTATCGATTTCGTCGAAGTCACATCGAGTTCCAATCCAATCACAGAAGTATCGTCTGACATTACGCCTTTCTTTGCTGCGGGTAGAATCGCCCGTGCTGTTTCTTCCAATATACAAGCTTCCCATTTAGGTAATCCTTCGTCGTCCAATGCGCCATGCATGACTCCGATTTCGGACGATAATCCTGATGTCAGGAATGCTAGGTGTTTTGTTCTATCTCCCCATGACTTGAGTCCAGCAAAGTACCTGTATAGACTTGATCTGCCGGGAACTCCCATGGTATCGTTAATGTCGTAGAATTTGGTGTACGTAAATGAACCTTTCTGCCGGTGTATTATGTATATTTCCAAAGGGTCCTCAGGAGAACCTCCCGTCTGAGCGTAACCCACCAGGAAGAGATCGTTCTCGAGCCATTGAACGGAAGATGGGTAATATGTGTCGGACTCAAGATCGGGTGGAGGGGCAATTTGCGCTTTCGGTGCTCCCTCAGGCGTGTATTGCAGGAGTTTACCTGAAGGTGTACCTAGCACGATTTGCTTACCCTTAACGGACCAGCAGCCTGTTATACCTGTCAATATATGTCCAATACGGAGAATGAAACGTTTACCTGAAGTGAATGAACCTTGCAAGGGGGCTGATAGCTCGCATTTCTCGATGTCCGCAATGATCATCCCATCACTCGCTAACAATGTCACATACTTGGATAGACTATCGGTATTTGAAAGTTGAGCAGGGTTTGGCAGGACATTGAGAAGATGGCTTGGTATGTTGCTATCGAAGGTGTGATATGGTGTAGTCTACTTATGTCAGTGTCGCTTTCAAGTACAGAAACTCACGTCTCCTGCTAGGACTTCCCTCAATTTGAACAAGGATATACCTGAACCATCTATCGTAGCCACCACAAGCCGTTCTTCATTCATAGCAAGACTACGATGATATGAGATTCTGCAGACGTCAAGGATCCTCTGACTCACCGGAGCCATACGGGTCGAGCTGGAAGAGGTAGCGTCCAAATAGGTGAGGAAATAGGTAGAGCATCCTTTGCCGAGTCTTCTAACAGTTTCTGTACATCCGACAGCCGATGTATCCGTACGTCTGTAGAGTTAGATCCGAGACAGGCTGCCTCAGTGCTAGTCTCGACTCACCGGAACTTCCTCCTACTATCAACAAATCCCAGGTATTGGAGACAACCAGGAGGTTACATTCTTGTGGTAGTCCTTCCAAGTCCACCTTCTCCGAGACTCTGACGTAAACATCGTTATTCGTCTTGATCAGCTTGATCCACTATACCCTTCATCAGATTCAAAGATCACAACAGCAACTGGTAGGTACCTACATCAACGTCCACTTCCTCTCCTTCTATTTGTCTCGTGCTTGGTCCGGCTTCAGAATTGGATTGTTCCACACCTAGAGAACCAAAGGCATTATTACCGAACATTCTTGTCGTTCATTACCGGTCTGTTCGTTCTCCAGCCGCTATCTAGTCGTGAGATAAATCTTGTGTGATTGTGATAGACATACGATCAAACGAAAGTCAAGCCAGACTTTACGGCTTCACCATGATCGGCGATCGCCGCCTATCATTTGGCGTGTTTCGGCTTCCTCCAGTATCCTCAAGTCTGATAACGCTGTGAATAGCAATACGTAGCAGACAAGATCACTGTGAGGGCGGCAGTGTCAATGAGCAGATATATACCGCTACACGATCGACCTCCGCATTACGCCAACATACCTCCAGCCATCAGTTACGGTCCACCTTCCCCTCAATACGGCCCCCCTGATCTTGATCCAGACTCGCAACCACCTTGGGCGAACACAATGTCTTCAACAGGCGATGAGCGCGAGGAATTCCACCAGGAGGATGAACAACCGAACTATGTGGGGGAAGAGCACGCTGGGCCTAGTAGGAAACGAGCTAGGCTGAGTGAGGGCGATAATAGTGGGGATGGAAATGGCAATGGGCACTATGTACAGGACAATCACCAAGGAGACGAACATGCAGGACAACCAAACTACGATCACCTACCCATAATACCGTCAATCTTCGGCATAGCACCGAGAAATGAGTTCACACGGACGATAGGAGACTTCATCATGAATAACGCTAGAGGAAGGGAGAATGTCGAGGTCGGTCGATTACCTTCATACCGCCCACCACTGTTCTGGCGGAATTATGAAGCTGATGACCTATAGATTGAGATCAAGCTTGGAACTCTGATGTCTATCACTCAGCCTGGCGAGATGCAACGACGGATAAGGATGCCGACGATGAGCGAAATGAGTGAGTCAAGCATCAATAGAAATCGCCTCAGTATGCTGATAAAGACAGTCATGCCTCTGGATTATCCTGTCGGAGGTTTCGTCTCAAACATGGACAAGGTGAATCAAGATCTTGCAATATCGTAGCCGTACAGCTGACAACCATTCTTAGAGACAGAATCAGTCTCTTAACATGTTGCTCAACGACGCCGTATCTCAATCCAGAGCATGGCCAATCCCTATAGCATTCTTTCGAGCTCGTCAAACCGATTCTTTCCATACGATGCAGTCCACCCAAAGAGGTACTGCCAAAGTCAGAGTATCCAGGGATAAAGCGACAGGACAATTGATAGAAAATGGATGCGTGAAGAAGAGGAGAATTGCAGATATGAATGTCTTTAGTCCGACTCAGGCGTTTGACTGGAGGGTCAGTGTCAGTACGGAAGATCCTTGTAAGTGCTGGGCAGGTAGCGTGTATGACCATGGAATCTGACCAATCTCCTAGGTCCATTACCACCTGGGCAGGCGGACTTTGTACGGGATAAAGATAGGGCTTGTTATCGTCATCACCTCTGTCAAGTTGATTTGACAGTAGTGAACACAAAGGTGAGATACAAACCGGTTGAATAAAGTGGGACGAGCTGATACGGACAGGCATACGACAGTCGTCCTCCCGCCCATTCGTACGAGCTAGAAATTGAGATCCTCGATCCTGCTGCTTTGATAGCGGAAGGTTTGAAGGAAGAGATGGGACAACCAAATCAGTTTGACGAGATCCTGCAGTCTTGCTTAGATACTGTACGTATGATCATACGGAACGTTGGATGATCGTGAAAAAGGCCGTTGAGGATTGTCAAACAAGAAATCGAGCATTTTCTACATTCAACTTTAATGCATCTATAACCAAGATTTACCATTAAAACCACTTCGCACTTAATGCTTTTCTCCTCACAGCTGGTTTGGCAATAAATATACCTACACTCAACACCGCAAGTGTTAATAACAGCTGAGCTTTGTTGAAACTGTCTGTAAGGATATCGAACGTTCCTGATGGAGTTAAACCTCGAGTTAAGAACAGGTCAGCGCCATGAGCGAACAATAACGAAGTTGATTCGACGAGCGCTGGTGAAGAGGTCAGGTGTTTCGCTCCGAGAATCTGATTCTCATGCGAGATGATCCTCTTTGGATCGGCAGGTAGATATGCCTCATACGGGATCAACATCTCCTCTTTATCGGAAGAAGTGGGTTTCCCTGTGGGTCGACGGGGATCCAAGAGCCGTCTGGGCAAATGAACGATCTGGTTTCGGTCGTTTATGTCTGGTATCGGAGTCAGCTGGAGTAACGATACGGATATTTTTTGTACTCACAGATCACCTCCTTAGCAGTGATTCCATACTTCGATGTTGTTGTGGAGAGTGACTTGACTTCGACAGGCGTTATGAAGGTCTTGGAGTTAGCCAAGACATCGTGATTATCGGCGAAAGACGAATGACCGGGACTGTTTTGGTCAGTGTCGCGGTCAAAGGAGATCACTATGACTTACGTCTCAGACTTTGTTGTGCTTCGATCCTCATACAGTTCTGTCGATCCTATCCTCCATCCACTCTTGTCGAGCCACGAGTACACCAACCAATTCTCAGACATGGTCACTTGGACACCCTTCTCGATGACGGCATCACGAATGACAGCGGTGTAGATCTGTTTACCAGTGATGGTGTCCACGACGTAGATTTTCGCTTGTGATTGCGCAGGTACCAGAGTGCTATAGACCATAAGATGTGGATTGAGGTATTTGTAAAGTGTTGACTTGTCACCTGTCACACGGCCGTAAGATGATATCGTACCGAAAGAAGCGGGGGCGTAAGAGTGGAGTGTTTCTCCGTCGCCGAAAGACATTGACCACGCAACACTGGACTTTATTGACATACCGTCACGTTCACCCAGAACGTAGCCAGTAACGATTGTTCCATCAAGGGTAGTCTCGATGTCCGAGAAAGTCAATCCGGGGGATAGCTCGGAGATATTCTTTGCGACCTTTTTGCAGGCAGGGTAGATGTGAGCCTGATAGCCCATGAGCATGGGTCTGTCCGTAGTATAGACTTACCGTGTGCTTCTCATCAATGACAGCCAAAACCTTGTTTCGACTTCCACAGTTCTCAAATGGAGTAATGAAAGACATCCTCGAGTGTCCAGCAAAGATCTCCTTGCCAAGGGGCAAACCAGTATGGACATCCTTGTCGCCAGCTACCTCGCCAGTAAACCCATCGACGTGGAAGCCGACAGTATGAACCATCTCCTCTCGTCAGCTTTGACAGGCTATGTACGCGATAGCGGAACCCACGCCGTTTCTGGTCTTGGTTGCGATAACTGCCACAGTCGGGTTGACACCATCTCCTATGTTCCTGACCACCCATACAGACTCGACCTTGATCTCAGAGCCTTTATCGTGCGTCACACCCAAATTCCGGCTCCAGACCTCTGCTCCATTTGAGCTGTCCATAGCCACAAGTCTACCGGTAGTGGTGGCAGCTACAACGAGCTTTTGGAATCCAAACTGGTCAGTGTGAAGATTCGTGGAGTTTAACGGAGTGGTTGTCACTGTTGAAGCATACGAGGCCCCTGCAAATCTCGTAACGAATTTGATCAGGTAACCTGGTAGATTCTGCACATATCAACCTGCTGCTAGACTATTCATGAATAAGCTCACCTTGAACATCATCAAGTGTCTGATGATCCGGCCAAAGAAGGATTCTTCGGTCAGAACGTGTGAGACTTGCTCGACTTCTCTCTCGCCGAGATCAATAATTTTGACCGCAGCCAAGTCGGCCAGACTTTCATCTCGAACCCATGGAGTGCCCTCCTGCGTGACTGACTGGATTGTTCCACTGGAAGTAGTGAGGAAGAGCTGTGGTAGTTTACCAGGTCCGACATCGCCGTTGACGGCAGCCTGAGTTATCAGCACAGAACATGTCGAGGGGTGAGGTAGACGTACAGCCAAGATGACTCCTCGAGACTCAGTGTCGAAAACGAAGGTGAAACCGGTTGATATCACTTCTGCAGTTGTCGAGATAGTCGCAGTCTCTGCTACGGCGAGCTATAACATCAGCTTGAGCTACGCGAGCTCTCACCCACCTTCATGTTGTAATTCCAGAAGGTTCTACTGATGGTGATACCGGTATCTGAAGCCGCTCCAGAGTATGTCGAAGCAGATTTCTCCGCTGAATCCTTCTGCAAGACTAAGTCAGCCAGAATCATCGTGACGAATGTAGACCTACCGAATTTTCAAACTCATGGACGATCTTCCCGCCATTCCTGATATCCATGATTTGTACTCCTCCACTTGTCTTCTTGCCAAGGATATATCCATATCGTCTCAAACCCACATCGATGATTTCGCTGTAATATCCCCCTTTTCCAGGCAAGTTATCTTTGGTATCACCCAGAGCGCCGGCGGCTGAGAGGTACGTCGATCTTATCCTATTCAGCTCAAGCCAGATCACTCTTGCTGAACCGGAAGTTGCTCCTACTGCGAGGAAAGCTTCTGCCGGACTTTTGACAATGGAAGGGATTTGAGTGAAATCACCGAGAGGAGCAGATGTCTGAAGGGACAGCGTAAGGGTCGTCAAAGTGTTGTCAGCGTATCCGGAGGTGATAGCAAGGACATGAACACTGTCGCCGGATACTATGATCTGCTTGAATAGGACATTATCACTGGCATGTCAGCTCCGTGCCCCGCAGAGCGCAGACTCACCCAGCTCCGGGAGCGGCCAGACCCCATTCAACCTTTCCAGTCTCCACGCTCAACTTTGTGATTCTTTTTCCGTCACTGAGTACCACTACACTCTTTCCATCATGTGTGTATGAAGCGTCCGTGCCAAGGTGGAAAGGTGTGATTAGATGAGCCGATATAGGTGAATGTAGCGGTCGTTCCCATTGAAGCTGGCCTGTTGATAGGGAGAACAGTCTAGCTGTTGTTGCCGAAGGTCCAGAAAGAAGAAGAACAGCTAATGGAGTAAGCTAGGTTTCCTGCTCGGTACACGTACCGTCATCATGGGCGTGATAGCTCACAACCGGGTCATCATCTTCCAACAAATGTCTCCATACTGCCGGTGGTCAGCTTCCATGATCCCTTGTATTTGACTCACCAATATCTCCGTTGCTGGCATCCAAACATGCTAAAATATTCTTCCTTGTGATAGCGACTATCCTCTTTCCATCCTTAGTACCTATTATACTCGGCGGTGAAGGTTCAAGTAAAGGTGGTCCAATGAGCGGTTTGTGCCAGTCGACAATTCCAGCCAAATTGGCTTGCAGGGCGAACACTGGCAGTAACACGCATGCGACTATGAACAAGAGGACGTGACCTCTGTTGCGCATCATCGTGTCGAGCTCATCAGTCTACTTTGGTTAAATGCAGCTAGAAGTAAGACTAAAGTGAACCGTTACCACGACTTCGACGGGATCAAATGTCAATAACATGATACTCGTTAAATGCATGAGTAGAAACAGGTAACCGGAGGAATCTATATTATACGTGTCCTACTGGTATGTGGTTCGACTTCAAGGAGCGTGGCCCCTTCCTGAACCAGCGTCCGGTCTGTACCCTGTTACGAAGTCTTTCTGCCATACGAGTGCCGGTGAACATGGGCTACAAGTTACTTCTTCTCCATCGCCTATTACGCCAGGCGTAGGTATATACTTTTGTCACCTCATTTCACCTGCGGAGAGATGTCATCAATCGGCATCCCATCTGCCATCGGAGCTGTTTGGCCATCGCGGAGGTCGTTTAATGTTGGTTTGAAATACATTGTGGTAATATACTACGGGTCATTAGTGATCGGCAATCATGAACAGACTGTGAGCTGACCTTCTTTCGGTAACGTGTTGTGGTACCCACGCCGAGCGTGCCGTTCTTAATAGCAGAAGCTGTCAAGTGATTCAGAACCACATGATTGGGTACAGCCAAGATGGAATTATCGTCCAGACCAGCCGGCAGCTGACCAGCAGCTCCAGGTCTCTCGTCCCATGTTCGTTTGGGTTCACTGTTGAGAATAACTTTGTCGAGTATTCGCGGTAATGTGGGTGGTTGTGGCACAGAGGAGAGATATGGGCATCGGAAATTGTAATCATCAAATTGTTGTTGTGTGTCGAAGAGCATAGGTAATTCCTCGAGATACTGATACATGACCAAGGATGGAGGTATTGTCGAAGTCCATTTCCCGCCGTCGGCTAGAAGAGAGATGAGCAAGTGTTGAGTAATTACAACTCACCATCTCCGGGTTTAGCTGCTGGCTCAGCATCCAATGCTACTTCTGCTTGAAGCTCCTCCTCAGTCTTGGGTGACTCAACTTCGATCCAGTTTACGAGGGTTCCATCATCGTCAGTTGCTGTTGAAATTTGCTTTGAACATCTCCAAGAGTCGTCGACAATAAACTTCAGACGGTACTGTCCTGGTGGCAATCGCAGGATTGTGTTGAAATCATGGGAACTGATGATCAGTACTCGTCAACCAAGTCGACTACGCCAACGATCACTAACCTTCTCACTAGCTTGATCTTCCCTTTCCAATTGTCCGCGAAATTTCCTGTGACGAATACATTCTTTCCACCTCCATTCCATTGTATGGGCACATCCACCAGCCCATCGTCTTCTCCTCGTTCCTTCGTCTCGAAATCCTCGCTTCCCTTAGAAACTGGTGTGCGTGAGAGTGTTAGTTGAGGAGGTTCTGTACCTGGTATACGGATCGGGACGGATGTTACTTTGCTTGGTGTACCGAGAGAATCCTTTCCGGGTATAGGGATCGGTGTTGCAAGTTGTCTCGGTTGAGAAGGTGATGATGGAACAGGTGATGGAACAAGTGATGGGAAGTAAGGATTGACATGATCGGCTCTCCCTCGATTTGGCGACACAGACGCGTTTGGCATCAATACCGGTGCTGTTCTTGGTGCAGGTACGCTAGTGTCAAGTTTCGACATTGCTCCCATGCCACCTGATAGAGGTGATTGAACGCGTCCACCTAGAGCATGTCTCCATCTCCCTGCTCCAGCGCCACTGCCATTCGTCACGCCAGATCCATCAGCTGTCGATGAAGAGCCATTAGGGTTGAGTTTGTTGTGACCTGCGTTCAAAGGCGTAGAAGGCGCGAGATGATGTACGTGTGAGGTGTGTGTAGCGAGTGTGGGGACAGGTGCAGCGGGAGTAAAGCTCAACTTGTTGAGATCAGGAAGTTCGAGTGATTTACGCCGTCTAGGTGATCCACCTCTACCTGATGGTGATGTCGGATTAGATGAATTAGGTGAAAATTGAGTAGGGCGTTGAGGCATAGGTAGACGTAGATTAGGCTGTCTTGAACTTGAACCTGGGTGTGATCCGGCTGGACTACCTCCATGTAATGGTTGAGACGATCTATCAGCTCCACCAGCTCCTCTGGCTGGTGAGGCCTGGTTTGAAGGCGTGTTACCCATGTTGCGAGTATGTGTGGGAGTAGGTGAGATTGAGGAAAAGTAAACGACTGTCTATATGAGAAAGAGGGTGAGTAGATGGGTTGATTGGAATGGCGTTGATCCGCTTA
>JALPCA010000541.1:0-10017 GCA_026538345.1 Cryptococcus sp. GC_Crypt_4 | reverse complement strand
TGATCCTCTGACCACGGTTCAGTTTTTGGATACACCTTTGTAGCGCATTTCAATCGGGAACGACCGGACTGTTTGCTTGTAGCACATGGCTAGGATTGACGATCTATACATCATCAGTCACAACAGGATAAGGTACAGACGATCAACCTGACTACAGAATACGAGCAAAAGTCAGTTGGTATCCCACCCACTGGATCCGTACCGGAAGCTTATTAGCCGATATTACTCCGCGTAAACACGGGATCGACATGCTCGCGTTACCAACTTTATTGAATGTGTGGATACTTTTGAGTTTCCGAAATTAACCTGTACATACTGTACATATGGTTTAGAAAAAGACATCCACATGCTCAACGTCGTCCTCCCTGTGATCCTACTTGGTCTGATCATCGAGTTTTTCCGACGATTACCAACCTACGTATCATTGGTGTCGAGCCGTGAGGATAATACCGAAGGATGGGTTTTTGAAAGATCGAGAAAAGTTGTATCTCTTTACACTACTGGATTCAACCCTTTACCGATGTTATTCGTCTCGATATTCCCCCGCCCGACCAGGAGGATATACGACCTAGGCGTGATATGCAGTACGATAGGAGGACTTGTCGCTATATTCGGATCATTGTGGGCTTTGAAGGAGGTATGGATGGCAGTATGGTGGGAAGCCAAGATTCATGCAGGAGAGACTGTTGTGAATGTTGAAAGTGGGGTAGTGGAGGAGGTGACATCCCTGGCAAAGAGAGCTGTAGAACTGATAGGAGGGGAACCTATCGACCTCTCTGAAAGTCAATCCCTGTCCGGAGGGTTACAGCCTTTGGTGAGTCACTCAGTTGGACCACGACTGATACGGATAGATACCAGGAGTGACTGTGCCTCTATCTCATCTACCTACTATGGTGCTCGCCCTATTTGTTAATCAAATCATACATGAATGCGGACATGCCATAGCAGCAGCTTTGTGAGTCTTGGCGTTCTTCTGTTTTTTGTCACCTTACTAACCATGCAGTGACGGTGCCTCTCCCTCTAGGATTAGCGTGAATATACACGTCCTAATACCCAGCATGATCGTCTCGTTTCCTGATACCGTCGACTCGCTTCCAGCGTGAGTTAGCCTCTCACCAAGGAGACGAAGCTAATCAAGCAGAATGGCTAAATTACGGATGGCGTCTTCAGGTCCATGGCATAATCTCCTGACGTATTTTCTCATCTTTTCAATGACGTTCTCTGGGTTCAATAAACTATTTTGGATGGATATGAGCCACAAAGGTCGGATGGTCGAGGCTGTTGACCCTGTGAGTGAACCGCTTGGATCATAAATGCAAACTGACAACCAAAGCTATCACCCCTATTCGGGTTCATCGAACCTGGGAATACGATTACTCACCTGGACGATGTCTTTCTAGGTGGAAAAAGTGACACATGGCAGACTTACCTAGAGGGTGATGAGGTCGGAGATGAAGGGAGAGGTTGGTGCATGTCCGCAGAACTCTACGAGGGTATGTCGAGAACAGTTCGGGTCAAGCAGAGACTGATACTTCAGGCCTTCCCTCTGGACCATGTGAGAACCCATCTGAGGTGATCTTTCGACGGACAAAGTCAAGCAAAGAACACGATTATCAAGAAAAATGTCTCGCTCCGCATCCTATACTCGATGTTCCTTCCGGCCCATGTCCATGTCCAAACGCTAAATGGATTTGCGTTAGACCATCAGAATCGGAGCAAATACTGAGGATACAACTAGGTAGTAAGAGTAGGAAAGCGGAGGAGGTAGTACTATGGTCTGGAGATAGGATAGGTGTAGTGGATAGTATACAGGTAGGGACTCAAGGGCCAAGGATGGCTAGTGGATTGGTCCGATGGGCCACATTGTTTTTACAGTAAGTTCTGTGCATTGTTCAAAGGGGTGAAACTGATATCTCAGGTATATATCGACGTTATCCCTCTCTTTATTCTTCTTCAACCTCTTACCATTACCTCATACAGACGGATCACACATCCTTCGAGGCTGTCTAGATTTATTCGCCTCGAGACCAAGTGTCATGACTACCCCCAATCCAGCCCAAAAACCATTCACAGCGACATTATCGTCAACGGCTCTAACGCCGAGTCGCCCTGTGAGTCGTTCGAACTCCCGCGAGCACCTCGCTCAAAGAGAATACGAGCTGGATGACGAGGAAGAGGCGCTGGGTCTGGATCTAGGCGCAGATTTGAGGGAAGCATGGTGGAAGAGGATAGTGTTAAGGAGTGTGGAAGTAGGGTTGATAGCTGTGATAATAGGCTGGACGGCGGGTTGGTCAATGTTGGCCCTCTTGAGATCTAGCTAGGGTGGATCAACGATGTATTTTGGGCTTCTTGATATGCTATCAAGATACTTTGACCTGCTCATATATTTTGTCCACTCGCCGGATCCGAACATCTTTCGGCTATATCCGCGATGAGATAATGGAAACTGCCCATTAGCTTTATAGGAATCGATTCTATCTTTCGACTTGCGCACAACATTAATTGTCCTTTCGTTCGTCTATAGTTGCAGTTGGGAAACAAATGGGAACAAGGATCGATATATCATGAACCCAGTGTAGGTGATCATTCCTCGAATACTCACTCATCTCCAGTTCTTCCCCTTCACCGCGCGGTCTTCGGTACAACGTTCCTCAAGAGGATATGACAGATGATGATGATCTGGATGGGTTTAATACTGAAGAAGAGGATATACAGCCAGATTTGACATTCAGAGCTGTATTTGTGGGATTACTTGTCGGGTATGTCAGCTGGAGAGAAGAGAGTCCAAATTCATAGCTGATAGTCGATAGGGTGGTGTTGTGTATGACCAATATCTACTTTGGGCTACAAACCGGTATGTCCTTGATCTGCCGCTCTTCATACTTCGGATCATGGTGGAATGCTAGTGAGTGAAAGCTGAAATCTCAGGCTGGGTATCAATGATGTCCCTACAATCCGCCTTACTCGGATTTGCGATATTCAAGCTAATCCCTCGAATCCTCCCTTCCCTCGTTTCCACCCCTTTCACCCCACAGGAGAATGTCATCCTTCAGACCACTGCTGTCGCTACAGGAACAATGCCTCTTGCAGCTGGATTAGTCGGGATCATACCTGCTTTGGGTATGATGAATCAGACATTGGATGGAAGGGAACCTCTCGAGTTGGGGTATTGGAAGTTGGTCATTTGGTGTTTGGCGGTGGCTTTCTTTGGGTTAGCTTACAACTTCCACATTTGATCAGGTGTAGCTAACAACGTAGGGTGTTTCTTGCCGCTCCATTGAGACGTCAGGTGATTATCAAGGAGAAGCTGGTCTTTCCTTCTGGCAGTGAGTTCTTGTCCTCAATCTGCCTGGTGCACCGCAAAGATCGATACTGTACTCTGACCCTTTTCAGCCGCTACAGCTCAGCTTATCGCACTTCTACATAAAATTCCGCCTCCCTCGCAGACTTCCGCTTCTACTGGTCGAACGGCCTACCGTAGGATACCCCGGACATCTACATCAATCTCGCCTTCGGGTAGAGACCGCTCAAGCAGCGATCTCGATGGTACTACTCTATTAGGTGGTTCCTCAAGTGCTGGAAAGGTCGATGATGAGATCATGGGTGGAAGTGGGTGGAGAGCGCTTGGAATGAGTTTCCTGGCCAGTGGAGGATTGACCGTGAGTCCTCGGTACCGCTAACGATAGCGTGTCAGCTGATATAAACAGTTTTTGAGCTTCCTCTTTCCTGTGTTGTTCGCGTTGCCTGTATTTGACATCGTTTCTGCACCCTTTGGAGTCAGCTTGGCATCAACCTGGTTATGGTAGTGAGTGTCAATAGATTCCGGGCGACTCTAGCTGAACAACCTAACAGCTTCACACCTTCCCTTTCCTACGTTGGTCAAGGTATCATCATGGGTCTGCCCGTCACTATCTCGATGAACGCTGGTATGATTGTAGGCTGGGCTATACTTTCACCCTTGTCGAAGAAGAAAGGCTGGGCGCCCGGAAAAGTGGGATCGACTACGGACGGTGCTCGAGGGTGGATTGTGAGTACTGATTGTCGCCTCGTAAAGGTACCATGCTGACTCGGTAGCTATGGGTCGCGCTGGCCATCATGATAGCCGAGTCTATCATTTCTCTCCTTCCTATCACGATCACCTACGTCACCCGTTTCATATCACACCGTAACCAGTCTCGACCTACCAAAGTTTTTCAACAAGAACCCCTCTCACCCCGAGTGAGCAACAACGACGAATACTACGATCCCCCTGACCAAGACGAGGAAGAAGAGCATGAACCACCAGCGAGACTTGTTCCGATCCTGTGGGTCCAATGGGGTTTAGCAGCTTCTGCTATTGGCGGTGTAGTAGGCGTATGGTGGGTCTTTGGAGTGGATGGCATACATCCTTGGGCGACAGCTGTGGGGCTGGTATTAGCGAGTGTACTGAGTTTGATCGGAGTGAGGGCGCTAGGCGAGACGGACCTAAATCCGGTGAGTGGTGGTTGCTGTAGCACGAGTACGAGCTAATTGGTGTAGGTTTCAGGGATTGGAAAGATCAGTCAATTACTATTCGCGGTGTTGCAACCAGGAAATGTCGTTGCGAACATCATCGCAGGAGGTGTAGCTGAGGTGAGTTGCTAATATCACTTAGTTCGGATCAAGCTGACATCTCAGGCTGGAGCTCAACAGTCAGTACTGATAAGTACTCCCGATCGAAATGGAGCTGATATGAATAGGGCAGGCGATCTGATGCAGGATCTAAAAACAGGGCATTTGCTACATGCCTCTCCTCGATCGCAATTCTATGGCCAAATGATAGGGAGTTTAGCAAGTGTGTTTGTATCCACAGCAGGATACAAGTTTTACACTTCGGTGTATACTATACCTGGGCCTCAATTTGCGGTTCCATCAGCGGGAATCTGGTCAGCTAAACGTTTCATACTTATCACGAAGCGAACTGATGTATTTCAGGCTCAATCTTGCTAGACTCCTTAATAACGGTCATTTACCTGAGAAATCAATCCCATTCATGATGATGTTCGGACTCATCTTTGCGATCATCTCCACGCTCAAATCGTCTCGAAACCAATTATCGTCTTATCCAATGCTTCACCGGATGATTCCATACTTGCCATCCGGAATAGCGTTCGCGATTGGGTTCTTAAACGCCCCGTCATTCTCACTGGCGAGGCTGATCGGCGGGATCATTGCTTTTGTCATGACGAAAATGAGTGGGGGGACCGAAACTCCATTAAAAGTTATTGTACTTGCGAGTGGGTTTGTACTGGGCGAGGGAGTTGTGAGTATTGTGACGCTTGGATTGACATCGGTGGGATTAGGGGCGGTGAGCTGTTGGGGATGTGGATTGGGTAATGGGGGGTATTGTTCGGGTGGATGTGGATGAGGGTTGAAGGATCTATGTTGATCTGTGGTATGCTATAGATGTCATGATATATATGATTTCCTGTAGAATGACGGGTGTAATGGTTGAGAATGAACTTTTTCAAGCTTACTTAATCTTGAATTGCCATTCTCACCGTATATATCTAAAGGTCAGATCTCTTGTCACTCCAGCACTCTGAGTGGCCCTTCAGATACCCAACATAACCACTATTGATCGACATGGACGTGGATATGAAAGCGCAGGATCGTTCCGAGGATGACATTTTTGAGGATTTAACCAATATCGAATCTAGGTAAGTCATGCCAAAAATACAACTAAACAATCGTTAAAATATGTCCTTCTAGATTCTACCAAGAAGGCTATCAATCCGGTCATGATCATGGTAAACTTCATGGATTATTCGAAGGTAGAGAATTGGGGAAAGAAAAAGCTTTTGAATTATGGGAAGAAATTGGGTATATGAAGGGGTTTACGGATTTTTATCGTGAATTGTTGGTGCAAAGGGGGGTGAAGGAAGGCGGGAGAGGGAAAGAGTCGAGGTGAGTGATCAAGTGAGCGATAGCGAGCTTGCTATGTTGAAGGACGTCTCAAGAGTCTCTTTTACCTATTTACCTATTTGAAGAGGGATGTCGAGGGGAGACCATTGCTAAATGAGAATAGAGCGTTGAATCATGCCAAACTCCTATTATCCCTCATTTCCACTTTCCCAACTTATAACCCTTCTATCCCTTCCCAACCTACTACCTCTTCTACCGACGTCAACACCAATAACGATCAAGCTATAATAATCGATTCGACCTCATCAACTTCAGCCACCGATAAACCCGACTCCGAAATTGATCTTGTTGCCCTAATCTCTTCTATCCGAGCACGATATAAATTACTCTGTTCTTCACTCAACGTCCGACCTAGATTGACAACCACTTTTAATAAAGATGATGGACATGATGATGACGAAGACATGGACAATGGCGCCGTAGTGGAAGGGATTCAAGGTCCTATGAAAGGTGTGGATACGAGGCAATTACGATTTTAAACAAGGCTCTACAAAGATTTATAGGGCTTTCATGCCTCAGTCACGGTCGGGCTACCGGAACCAATCTCTCGGCAAGAGCGTTCATTCACACTTCCATCGGCGCCTTGTCTTGAGATCAAATTCAAGAAAGCATCTGGAAGGACGCCCCACCGGGCAACGGATGATCTTTGTCGGTGATGTCGAGACTAGATTTGGTGCGTTAGTGTGTCTTCTTACAGTGTGAACGCTGACGAGGTCAGGACTTCGGTAGTGTGTGGTATTAGAGTTGACGTGAATAGACCTCGTTACAAGTTGGCATGGTTATTACTATACAACGATGAACCCCTTATGATCATGCTTCTTCTCTCTCCAATCTCCCAATAAAACTCTTCCTCAGATCCAGCCTCATATACACAAACTCTCCAATGCTCCTTTCCACGTGGTATCTATCGGGCAACTTCAGCCGTCGGGGCGTTCGCATGCTACACCACATCAGTTCACAACCGCGCATTGGTGAAAAGGTCAGCCAGCTCACCTGGCTCTCTTCAACCGGAGCTGAATCGATAAAATCCGGTAATGCCGTCGCGTCCTGGAGATAGCTTGGTGTTTCTCCTTCTCCAATTGGCTCATCATCAAGACCCAATGCGTCAAGCTCTACAGTCGCATTAGTCCTTATATCGCTTTGACAGTCAGACAGCCTTGACTTACCAGCTTGTAGATCTGCCTCATCCACTTCATCCGGAACACCATAACTCCTTCCTAGGGATTCTTGTATCTCATTGGCTTGTTCGATCATATCTTCCATATCATAATGAATACTCTAAAAGTCCATCAGCTCCTGTCACTAAGCACGAAACAATCAGCTAACCTCGATTTTATCAATATTGATCCCCTTGTACTGCTTCTTCATGGCTTTGTTTGCTACTTGCATAGCATCCACAGTCGCCATCTGTCATTATCAGCTATCCTTCTTAAAGACCGGACAGCTGATACCCACTGTATTCTTCAGATTCTCAGTGGTCATGGCCGCTTGTTCCATATTCCAAGTTTGTTGTTGAAGTTGCATCAATTGACCTTCGTACATCCTCTTTTGCTTCAATGTTCGCAGTGCTCGTTGTTGTATGGCGGCCTAATATCGTCAGAAGTGTTACTTGGATAGCTTTGAAACAAGGTCTTGATGAGAATACATACCTTCCCTGGACCTTCCCTCAATTTAGCCATTTGCGCTTTGAACGCTCCAAGTTCCGCATCCAATTTCTTGATCTTGACTTCTACCGATCCAATCCTTGTATCTGTCTATGGATCGTAAGTACTTCCGGGTGGTACATATGTTTCACCGAGAGGTCACGCACAGAATTTATAGCGTCTGTGAGATTCGGCTTGGGTTTAGCTTTACCTGTACCGAATATCTATGGAGGTCAGCTTGGAAGTTCGACAAGGAGAACTGGGAAAAGCTGACTCTGTTCATATTAAGTCGAGACGGAGCAGTCAATGTCAAGAGGAGTATGATCGAGGTGTTGGTCGAAGAAGACGAAGAAGGTGGGTGAAGGGATGGCTCGCTTCTGAAGTGATTGCTTGATTTCCTCCAAATATCACGGTGAGATGACGGTCTAAGCTGACAAGAGACTGTTCCAAGCTCGGATTCTGTACTTATAACTATTACTGATTCAAGACTTGAAAGGTGAGTAATTGTCAAAGTCAAACACGAGTTGGCCATCAAGTACAGACATCATCGGTAAATGGCCAACAGGTTGGTTTACGTAAAGAGATAAATTTGATCCCGCTCTGACCTCCACTGGGATATATCCGAAATGTTGACAAGCAATCGTACACTTGATATCAAGCAATATGACACCGAGCGAGCGTATAGGAGAATCGAGCGTGACAGCGAAGTATGGTACTCGGTCAGAGGAAGTCACAGATGTATGATATCGACCACTTCTTATCCGTTGGTCAAGTACTGATGATACTACTAGCTCCTCGATTCCGTTTGTGCCCTCATCATACCGTTCATTGCGTCTGCCGATTCATCTTCCACCACTCATACTTCACTTTATGGCGAATCGAGACCAACCCTAGTAGACACAAAGAAACCAGAGGAATTGAACTCCATCTTGAACTTGGATCTACCGCAGGATGGGAAGGGAAAGGAGGGATTACTGAGCATGGTAGAAAAGATACTGCAGTATTCGGTGAATACGTGGGATCAGGGGTTTCTGGATAAACTGTATGCCTCGACGAATGCTGTGAGCGACCGTTTATGCGATGACGATACATTAGCTGATCATCAGGTTGGAGTTGTTACCGAGCTAATACTCGCGGTATTGAATACCAATGTCCATGTATATCAAGTCTCACCCGTCCTTACACTTATCGAGAAACACGTGTCTAAATCCCTCGCATCTCTCTTTGGCTTTACTGGTCCTCATGCAGGAGGTATAACACAACCCGGTGGATCCGCCTCCAACTCTTCTTCCATCGTCATCGCTCGAAATACTCTTTACCCCGAAACTAAATCAAAAGGAATCGGATCTGTTCGATACGTCCTCTTCACCTCTGCACATGGCCATTACTCTCTTGAAAAAGCTGCTCAAATAATGGGTTTTGGGTCGGATAATGTACGATCAGTCCCTGTGGATCAATTCGGTAAAATGGATGTGAGCGCACTAAGGGACATGATTGTGAAATCAAAGGAGGAAGGCGAAATCCCATTCTACGTCAATGCCACGGCGGGAACCACTGTTCTAGGATCATATGATCCTTTTGGAGAGATTGCCAATGTATGTGAAGAATTTGGACTTTGGTTACATGTAGATGGATCTTGGGGTGGACCTGTAGTGTTCAATCAAGAGCTCAGTAAGGGGAGATTGAACGGGATAGAAAGAGCGGATAGTATAACGATGAATCCGCATAAAATGTTGGGTACACCTGTTACCTGTAGTTTCTTACTAGGAAAGGATATGAGGAAGTTTTGGAAGGCAATGACTTTGCCGGCGGGATAGTGAGTGAATTGCTCTTCAACCGTCCTGAACAGTCTACTGACTCTCAGTCTATTCCACAATGACGGATCAGAGGAGATATACGATCTAGCGGATCTTACACCACAATGCGGTAGACGAGGAGACGCTCTGAAGCTTCACTTGTCATGGTTATACTACGGTACATCAGGTCTATCCACACGTATAGAAAGAGCTTTCGCCCGTGCTGAAGAATTATACACCCGATTATCAGAATCCAGCAATATCATCATGGTATCGACTGACCCGCTTCCTTGCCTTCAAGTCTGTTTCTACTATGCTCCAGATGGAAAGTTAAATACCCCCGAAATAGTCAGTAAACAAACAGCAGAGATTGTCAGAAGGTTAGTCAATCGAGGGATCATGGTGGATTATGCGCCAGGAGAAAAAGGGAAATTTTTCAGGGTCGTGGTGAATGCAGATACGACGAGTGAGACTGTGATTAGACTGGTCAAGGAGATAGAAGATATTGGTAGAGAAGTTGTAGAGTTATAGACGGTCTTGTAGGGGTTGATGTACAGGATAGCTGAGGATCGTGAAGGGATACCTGATGTTTCTAGGATTAGGAGATTTGAAGATTAGGTGAATCTTGCATGTAG
>JALPCA010000540.1:0-10037 GCA_026538345.1 Cryptococcus sp. GC_Crypt_4 | reverse complement strand
AATCGATTTGACAACATGATATTGGGATACATAGCAGCGACATCAAGATGGTAGATGAGGGGTTTATCCAGTCGATTTGGTTCGTCTCGCATGACTTCGAGAGCAGATTGGATTTGAGATTTGACCTCAGCGTAGTTTTCCACGTCTTCAAGCTTGACATTGCCTTCTTCGATCAGGGAGAACTCGAGCGCGGCGTCAAGGTCGTTTATGAGCTATTTAAATCAGCTCGATTCCAAGTTGAACGACTCGACCTACACCCTGAACTGCGCTTGGTTCCATCTTGAAGTTTGTAGGGATATCACTCCTGAACACTCCTGCTTCCAGAGCTTCAACGTGACCACCAACATAAGTCTCTGACGCTAGTAGGTGACCATCATATGTCATTCCATGCGGATCTTCATGTCGATTCGGCATGATAATGTGCGCTTGATACGCTTCCACCTAAACATCATGAGTCACGACACTTAACCCGAGAAAGTGTGCGTACCATGAGAAGAGTCTCACAAAGTGTACCTGACCCTTTCCTCAGAACTTCATCCGGATTCAGAGGAATGATATTACACAGCGAGAAGACGAACGGGTGGACGTATTTCATATACAGGTAATATGTCGCCACGGCATCGGAAACCGAGTACGAAGCGAGTGTCTGAGGTTGTTCTACAGCGTAAGGCGTCATGAGCTCTGGGTCGAGCTCAATCGGGTTATAGCCGAGTTTGGCGGTAGTGACGGCTTTCAAACCTTGACTTCCTTGTGGTAGATATGAATCTCGTTTCACCCATCTGCTCTGATCAGCTTCGGATGGTGTTTTGATGAACGAGACTTACCTGAAACAATCCATATGAATACAGGCCCGACATTTATATTCACCCTCGTTATCTGGCCTGAATCCAATCTCATCATACATGCTGATCCCGTGGATCTTCGCTCGTACGTCGACAAAGGGGAAATCGAAGGAATCTCCGTTATACGTCGCCATGACGGTTGGCTTGGAATCGCGAATATGTTCGAACCATCTGCGTATCACGCCAGCCTATATTCATCAGTCTTCGCATCACGATAATTCCGAAGCGAACACTCACCTCATCAGGTTCATTGAATATCGTAAACTCTCCCGGGTATTCGTCTTTCGGTGTGTATTCGAAATCCTCAATATCTTCACTGACAATCTCTCGATTGGTGATCAGATACCCCTGACCATCGATCATATACGATATCATCATGATCTGATCTGTCTGTTGGTCTGGGAATTTGAGGGGTTGTTTCGAAGTCTCGATATCGTAGGCCATGATGACTGGTTCCGCTCGTTTGACAATAGAGGTGATTCGAGTAAGGGATATGATCCCTGTTTTCGAGGTAACTTCGTACCACAGTCCCACTCGGACGTCTGACACATATCAGTATAGCTAGACATGGATAAGAAAATCGCTTACCAAGATCGATGGCAACTCGCAGATAATACGCTATATCGTGTTCCCTGATATCCACTACACATTCCGAAGGTTCTCGATCTTTCATCTTTTTCCTATCGTTATCTTCTGTTCCCCACGCTTTACTCAAATCTCCATCTGCATCATCATTATCCCCCATTCTATCTGTCGACATCCCGACAACGTCGGCATAAGCATCTACGGCGGACAATTTCGCTGAGTTTGCTTGGGATAGTGGTAACAACTCTCTTTTTACCAGTTGGAGATCTTGGGTATTGTGAAAGAATAGTTTGAGGAAAACTGGTGGTGCTGATAATAGGTGATTTGGCTGTTGAGTGAGCTTGCGAGGCCTGACCCGCATCATCATGAACGTACCAGATTCAAGTCCCACTTCTTTTCTCGCTCAACTCGGATCAAGGTCCCTTCAAACTTCTTCAATAACCATTCCTCCACTATCGTTTCTGTCGCTGGCTAAGTGGAGTCAGCTCATATCTCAGAAAGGTGCCATTAAAGCAACTCACCCTAACAGCAATATAGAAATACGGTTCATATGGTATCGTAGCCTTAAACATTCCTCCGTCCTCTTGTATGAAATAGTAATCGACAGCGGCAAACCCGCCCATCGACGTATTGCTCTGTATCAGGGTCTGAAGAGTTAGCTCTCTCTTGTTCATGATACAGTGGCACATTTTCCACTCACCTGATGCATATTCACCAACCACCCTTTTCTACTCTCTCCATCATGTCTCGAACTTTCAAACCGGTCAAACCCCAATTTCCCATCAATCTCATCCCACGTTTTCACCTCTTCGAACTTCTCCGCCGAAGCTGTCCCATCATCTTCTCTCTTTGGCGCAGGTCGATCTATCCCATAAGCTACACCGCCACCGCGCCCTCCTCTGGAACTACCACCTCGAAATGATCGATTGGAGGTGAATCGGGTATTTCCTTTCGAACTTCCTCGTGAGAACGAACCTCGTTTTGACATCCTAGAGTCAGTGACGTCCGATCAGAATGATCACAGAAGAGTAGAAGAAAGAACGGGAAAGAATGGAGTGGATAGGATTACAAGTTAGAGAGAATCAACATTGAATTTGAGTTGATTCATGAATAATCCCGTGGAAAACGCGTCGCGTCGCGTCAATTCGCGTTTCTGACCTAATGTTCAGACGATTCGCCACCGTCTGGTTTGTAACTAGCTCTGCAATCGAGTCAATGCATGTATAAACAAGTGATATGAAAACAAAGGTGTTTGACCAGATGGGACAGGTGTTAACCTACAACATGATGATGATATATAAGATAATAACAGAATAAACAACGGAGTATGATATGTTGAATCGAAAGAAAGCAGCTCTTCAACCCTTTCCTCTCTTTGATTCCTCACCCCTCTCCTCTCCCTCTCGCGTCGTCATCCCTTCCCTCCTATGACACTCTCAAATGCAGGTCTGGCTATCTACTCCGACGCTCCTGCCAAAGAGGCCGCTGGTTTATGCTCAAAAGGACTTCTCAACTCCTCCGACCACATTGACCTCCCCGCTGGTCTAGGTACAAAGACACTAAGACCTGGTCCATTTGACTTCTGTCTCTTGACCATGGGTTTGACCAGGGTACTAAAGCTTTTGCTACCTCTGTTACTGCTGGAATTGCTTGATTCCACACATGGAGCAAGTGGTAATGGCATAGCCGACATTGTGAGGCTGGAATTGAAGGAAGTCGATTGAGGTAATGAAGTAGCAAAAGTGGTTTCATATGTGGGAGTTGATGAGGTGTTGTTGAATGTCTGAGACATTAGACCATCGGATAGACTCCTTGATAGTGTAGTCGAAGTGGCAGTACGTCGACGAGCAGATGGTGGTGGTGGTGGACCCCGATTAGCAGGGTTGAGGCAGAGGTTCTCAAGTGCTCTGGCGGTCTGAGTCGGCGATGTAGTGGGTGACGATGACGATCCGGTAGTATTGATTGGCTCGATGTTCTCGTTTGCCAAGGTAGTCGCGAGAAGACGAGGGGTGAGACTGGTGGAGGATGGAGACTCGGCCGTCAAGGTAATAGCTGGTGTGGACCTTATAGCGTTGGGAGTGATACTACTCGATCGGCTGGAGTTATTGCTATGAGAGTTGAAAAAATTGGGGAATGTCTGATTGAGTGGTGTATATGGATTAGCTTCAATTTCGACTGATTCCAAGGTACCCCATCCTGCACCCTTTGTCATCGTTAATGCCGGTGGTCGTTTAGCGAATTGTGGCACGAATCGAGTAGCAGTCATCTCTCCTTCACCATCTTGAGAAGAGACCGAGCTCGGCGGAGAGGTGCTGAGGCTGGATACAGGAGATGAGACCGATCGAACCATTGCCATTCGCTTTGGCGAATCCATATCAACATTCTCGTCTTCGGATGCTGACATGTTGTACTCGTCTTGATTGGCGACAAGGTTGACATCGTACGAAGTGAATGACTTTCCTCGTTGAAGCAGGGAAGGCTTCGATATGGATTTTCTGGAAACACCAGAACCAGTATTTGGCGTAGGTGCACCAGCTACAGGAGGGTTGAAGCTGAAGGTGAAAGCGAGAGGGGAAGAAAGGGATTCAGTTGAAGAGAGAGGTGCTGTAGTTCCAGTCGACGCGTTTTCTTGTAGACTTCCGCTCAACCTGTATGATGAGTGAATGTATATCGGAAACAGGTGTTATGACTTACCTAAGTGCCTCAGAAATGGCAGGTTCGGTATCACCATATAGGCTATCCATCGAGTGTTGCTGTCTACTCATATTGGAACTTCCCAGTACAGTCAATTTTGGTCGTTGTAATTTACCCAATCGTCCACCAGGGGCGGGGATTTGAGCGACAAAACCACTGTTCATATTGGCGACTTCTCGGATCTCTCTCTTTCGCGCGCCACCAAGCACCTGAGCAGAAGATTTTCGGGCGAGATCAAATACTCTTAAT
Organism: Cryptococcus sp. GC_Crypt_4; assembly: GCA_026538345.1. NCBI lineage: Eukaryota > Fungi > Basidiomycota > Tremellomycetes > Tremellales > Cryptococcaceae > Cryptococcus > Cryptococcus sp. GC_Crypt_4. Next base: position 5,667 of record JALPCA010000540.1, on the reverse strand, counting down.
CGGGTCATGGGGAATGATCGATGACATGACCAAGCTGGAGAAGTCATGATTTGGGAAGCGATCTCGTCCATCGCGGCGGAAGGGGGAAGCGAGCCTGGAGGATAGGCGGTTCGAATAGGACGTGGTGGATGAGAGATGTACTAGGAATCATCAGATATAACGCTCGTGTGGTGGTAAGACAACGAACAAGACTCACAGATAGGATCAAGGTATCTTCTTCTTCCGTCCAAGGAGTCATTTCTTTTGTCTCGACAGATTCAGGTCCGCCGACCGATTTCTCCAAGGGAGATATGTTGAATGTAGGTGTATCGGGGGTCATGAGCAATGGCGCCTAGCATGATCAGATACGTCTTCAGCACAAGTCACTACTCACATGGGTCATCTCGTACATCATTGGCGTATGAGGGATAGGTGTTCGTACATCTTCTTTCATGTCTTTGTACGAGGCTCGCGGAACAACCAGCATGGGAAGAGCAGGTTTACGGTCTTGAAGAGGCATGTTGAAAGGTCGTTGTTGTCGTTATGTGTCGTAGAGTTGAGATGAACGAGATGATTTCACCTTGGAGGTGATATCGAAATGGGTTTGTGAAGGCAGAGAACGAAAGGGATAGAGCGAAAAGACACTAAAAGCTTCAAGCTTGATATCAATGGGAAAGTGGGAACGTGGAAAGTCGTAAAGATCGTCAAGATCGTGAGACTGTCGTCCTGTTTATATCCTCAAACACCGGATCTAGATTTCCTCGAGTTTTGATGATCTAAACAAGAGTTGAAACAGCTGTTCACGTCAGTGATCGAGTTGGAATGGTCAAGTGGCTGGTGAACCGATATCCAGAGCGTGTAATATCTGTTTATTTATTGTCTTGATACGTAGTTTCGACCGGAAAATGACCAGATGACCAAATGACCAGGCTGTGAATAGATGAAATATGGTTGAGAGCGAGGCAGGTGAGAAGTATAATGTGATGAATATCCTGGTATATCTCACAAGGTCGTTCGTTTCAAAGAGTCTCACTTTGATTTTCAATTTGATTGAGGATCGCCAAGGATATATCGTGTCAATGACCTGGAAATACTAATCGATGTAATCAGATGATTGTTGAGAGGATCCAGCCCTTTGCCCAATCGACTCGGTACCTGCCAGAGGTCTTTTGTTTAAAGTTGATGATGATAAAGAAGAACAATAGCACAATAGAAACATACAATAACAATGGAATTTTCCGACCTCCACTTTGGCGATTGGCGATTGATGGTGATCGGATCGTTTGTTTCGATGAGGTTACAACGAACGAGTACGTGTAGAGACCAATTCAGAATGGAAAGAGGGTTCGTGAATTGGTCAAATGCTTCATCTTCATAATTCTACTGAATATGAGATGCTATTGATAAGGATACCAAGAGCCATGCCGATCTGTGTACATGTACGAGAGATCTGTCCCTTTCCTTCCCCGAACTCAAAACTTAACTACACGCCTCAATTCTCACGACAGCAGCTCGCCCCGGACCATAAGTATGACATGATCACCAAGAGTCGTCAAGAGCCATGGAGTCGTCAAGTCCAATGAGATGACATGAGATTTGAGAGTATGGAGAAGGTTTCACTCAACGAATCGCGTCGGGTCGCGTCGTAAATACCTAGCGGTGATGGCCGATTCTGTCCGGGTGGCCAAGTGGCAAATCACGGAGTACTCCGCTTATCACCTCGCCACTGGCGCTTATCAACGACTCTTTTCTAGACTTTCTGGAATATCTTGAGATAATCTTACTACACCAATCATGACTATCGATCTACCTGAACAACTGCCTGAGCTCATTACGATCGGTGTGCTTGCTCTTCAGGGGGCTTTCATCGAGCATATTCATTATCTACAAAAGTGAATCAAACCAAATACTTACCCGGTCGATGACTGATCAGATCAGATTACGTCCGGCAACTCACACCATCAAGGCTATACCTATACGCACGGCGGGAGAGCTATCGGTGAGTTTCCTGGTGGCTCGACTTTTTCTTGGCCCAAGTTAACATGTATAGGAATGCCATGCTCTGGTGATACCTGGAGGTGAATCCACCGTTATTCAAATGGTCGCAGCCCAAACTCCAGGTCTCCTTGATGCCCTCCTGGAATTCGTCAGAAACCCTAACAAGGCGGTATGGGGCACATGCGCAGGAATGATTTTGTTATCTTGTGAGGATGGTATTGGAGGTGGAAGGGTCCCTAAAGGACGGCCGAGGCAAAAGGGATGGAATGGGATTGAGGGTTTGAACGTATGGAGAAATCTCTACGGGAGTGAGTCGGGTTTACCTGCTCTTGAGGCTGAGCGCAATGAGGGACTTACTACGATCATTGCTGATACGCCTTTAGCTCAGCTGGAATCGTTCGAATGTCATATGCCAATCACCTGTCTATCCAACCCGACTAAACCCTTTAATGCAATCTTCATCCGAGCTCCTGCTATTCATTCATTAAAAGCTACAAATCCATCAACACCTATCGAAGTACTAGCAACACTACCTCAGGAAGTCACTCCGAATGCACCCCCTGCTGACGACGTCATGGGAGAAGCTATAATGGAGGATCTGGGCAAGGTCATGGTGAGACAAGGGAAGAATATGGTCACCAGTTTCCATCCGGAATTAAGTGGAGATACGAGGATACACGAGTACTGGGTGGAGACTTGTGTTTTGGGGAGGACCGTTAATTAGGACATGATTTACGGCTGGAGACCTGTGAGGGTAGATCAGAAAGAACGATGTGTCGAGGAGACGTCGAGGAGATCAGTTGTATATCTGCATCGTATGCAATATCATGTTCACACCTAGGTACCAGATACATCGGTTATCGTGGGTGTGACCCGATATGCTAACTATACACAGGCATTGGTACTACTGTCCACACAGGAAATTGACATAAGCCGAATTCTGCGTCTCCTCGACATATGGGTATCCCAACTCCTCCAAAAACGAGTCGAAAGCCTGTTCAGCCCCTGGTGGGACTTGTATACCAGCTAATATCTTTCCGACATCTACTCATGTCAGCTTCTCGGACCAATAGCGGGCAAATGAGCTCACCTGCACCGTGATTTCTATAGTGGAATAATGAGATATTCCAATCCGGTTTCATGCCTTTCAGGAAATTACCCAAAGCTCCAGGTCGTTCCGGGAATTCTGCGTTTGTCAGTTGGAGATGTAATCATTGAGTTTAGTCAACTGACCAAATCTGAATATCCTCTCGTGATCCACCTCACTCCTTCCTCCGACCATATGTCGTAGATGCGATTTCGCAAACTCATCATCACTCAAATCCATGGCTTCAATATCACTGGCCTTTAACGAAGCGATAATCTCATTGACCTCTTTTGATCGAGCTTCAGGTGATGGACCGGATGCTGAGGATGGCGAAGATCTAAGAAGGAACGAACAGATGATGAAACCTTTAGATGGGGTGGATAGTCGGTACGAGAATTCCGTGACCGCTCGGCCGTCTAACAACGAGTGGAACTTGATGAAACTGGTGACGAGATCAGCTGGGCTGTTGGCGAGAACAAGCATGATACTGACCTTCCCGGTCGTTCTGGAACTTTAACGCTCATCAAGACCTCTCTCCTTTCTCCCAACTCCGCTCGTTCAGCGACGAATCGTAATCGTCCAAAGTTCATATTTCCTCCTGAGACCACAGTGACGAATCTCTTCGTAGAGTTCTGCAGATTGTTCTTGATAATGTGAGCTTTTAGCCCTGCTAGGCCGAGTGCTCCTGATGGTTCCGGTATACTCCTAGTCTCTGCGGTTCGTTAGCCGTGATGAAGCGGTCAAGAACAGCTGACTCACCTTCGTAGATATCCTTGATTGCCGCACAGATCTCATCGTTGTTCACGCAGATCACACCGTCTAATAGTTCCTTGCACACTCTGAAAGGTTCCTCTCCTACTATTCTCACTGCAGTACCATCTGCAAAAGGTCCCACTTCATCCAGTAGCACCCTCTTTCCCTTCTTCAGACTCTTGTCCATGGCATCTCCATCCACAGTCTCCACGCCCCAGACTTCTACACTGGGCTTTGCCACTCTCTTGATATACGTCGTCATACCTGATATAAGACCACCGCCTCCTACACTTGCGAATATCCCATCAAGCTCATCGACGTCGGGGAATTGTCGACATATCTCCATGGCGATAGTTCCCTGTCCAGCGACGATGTATGGGTTATCATAAGGCGGGATGAAAGAGAGACCGTCCTTTTTGGCTATTCTGAGACATTCAGCTTTCGCCGCGTCAAAGTCTGATCCGTGGAGAATGACAGTAGCTCCGAGACGTTGGACGTTTCGCCATTTGATGGAAGGAGTGGAAACGGGCATCACCACCACAGCTGGTATGCCAAGAGTATGGCCGGAAAGAGCGACTCCTTGGGCGTGATTTCCTGATAGTATGAGCGAAAAGTACATTCATCTTGGACAGGCGCTCACCTGCACTACACGTGATGACACCCTTCTTCTTCTCCTCTTCAGTCAAATGAGCCATCATGTTATAAGCTCCTCGAATTTTGAACGAGAACACCGGTTGTAGATCCTCTCTCTTCAACCATATCTCACAACCTAATCTTGCTGAAAGATTTACCGCCAGGGTGAGAGGGGTCTCTTTGAGGTTCATCGGTGCAGAGTAGACCTTAGCTGTTGAATGCAATCAGTCAAGCTACAAAACCCAGACCCAGTCCGTGCTCACACATCAAGATCATTTTGAGGTAATCAGGCACTTTTCCATTCTTCCCATCTTCCATCAAGTGAGCAGGCAATCTAGAGTATAGATGACTTGGGACATCTTCATCTTCTGTACCGTCTTGAGCGTGGGTTGAAGCTGAAGGTGGGAGTGGGGCGGATGAGGAATACTCGATAGTTGCAGGTTGATGTGGAGGGGATTTGGATAGGTGATGAGCTGAAGCATTCCCGTTGGCGTGACCATTTGCCATTGGAATGGCTTTTGTGCTAATATCATCAGCGTAGATCCAGCTCGTCGACACTCAATACCAACCTTGACATTATGGCAATATTGAGGTAAATATCAAGGCGATTTCCGACTTTTGAGTCGGAACTCATTTCCAGTCAGATCCCGAATTTGATTCCGTTTATTAGTGTTGACTATTACGTAAACATCGGTTTGTATGGCCGCAGCATTCGTCACACCATTGATAGTATATCGTCCAACTCATTCTTTCAATTCATCGACATTATACATCTACCGTCTGCAAGGGCAGTGGACTCAAGTAGGATCATGTCGACCATACATCCGGCGACGACTATTGCAAGTCCGAAAGCAGCCCATTACGAGTCATCCCTGACATCTGCTTTACTCCGTGGATCTTGGGCTGAATCTACACCAGGGAATGCACCTAACGGCACGGGATTGAGCTGGGGTGAATTGGTCAGGAAGTGGGGTAAACATACTGGTGGTAGTACATATCTGATAGTTCTGCCATGACCGGCCTCACAAGTTACAAATACTGATTCACCAGATACCGCTCTAATACATCACCTCCGAGACATCTCCCTTATATACCAATCGACCTCACCATCATCTTCAGGCTTCTTACATATCTCCTCCCCACCCAATACTAGCTCTCATCCTACGTCCACATCCCAAGCAGTCGCTAGTGGATCTACCAATTCTTCAGCCGACGAG
>JALPCA010000539.1:0-10043 GCA_026538345.1 Cryptococcus sp. GC_Crypt_4 | reverse complement strand
CGACGGTATTGTACCTAGAAGTTATACATCAGGAGCCTTGACATGTTACGTGAGTGATTTCGGCATGATTATTCCTTCTTTCTTTGATTTCCTCCATGAAACACTGCCAGGTCGTCAGCGTCGAAACATAGAAATACCAACTAATCTGTCTAGTACCAATGTCCGAATAGTCTAGGCGACTTACTCTCCTTGGTCACTGCCAGTCCACGTATCACCAATGATGGAAGTGATCCAACCCAGAAAGTCGCCCAATGCACGTGAGTATTATATCTTACTTACTTGTGATCTCCCCTGGACCACCGCTGATGCACTATCAGATACTCGACTTTGGGACTTCTGGCCACTACTGTCAATTGCTATTATTACACAGATACTGGAACTTTATCTCCAACCTCCGGTTCGTTGTGTTTAACTACCCAGGTAAGCAGTCATCCTGTCCTACCTGTTGTTTTCTGATAGACCTTCAGGCAGATCATACTTGTGGTTCGAAAGGGGCATCTACAGGGTTCAAGAGGGATCGGATTAGGGATGCGGAAGATGCTACGGAGGCTCGGATACGAAATCTCCAATATAACCCAAAAGCAACCAAAAAGGCAAAGACAGTTACAATACCGAATAACATGATCTTTGGTGGTCGGATCAACAGGAAAAGATGACTGCATGGAAGTCGAGTGTAGCAAATAGTGGCAAATTCAATGTATAATACTCGTAGCAAATAGACAAATAGATTTTCCCTCCCAGCCCTTATAATTATAGCTTGTAGCATATTAGACAGATGTCATGAAATATTTCCAATTTACAACAGTATCATGACTCCTCCGCCTTTACGACCTTCCTACCTTCCTTGTGGCGTCCCAGTCCTACTCACTCTTTCCTCCACTCTCGACCTGACATTTCCCCACAACCTACCAGCTCCATCACGTATCCCCTCTGCCACCTGAGCAGCACCCTGAGGTATCTGTATCGAACCCCCTACATCATTCTGAGAACTCCTATATAATCCTGAACCGCCTGAACCTCCTACGGATAATTCATATCCACCTGCTCGGAAGTTGATGCCTGGTGATCCGACTGGACCGGTTGAGGAGTAAGATTCTGTTTGTGCTGGAGGAGGTGGGGCAGAGGTAAGAGGTGGGCCGTAGATTTCCGGTGGGAAGTGCTCGGCACATGATTCGACCATATCCAAGAAGCTAGAGGTGTCACTATTTGCTGATATTGGTGTCCCAATGGGAATGAGCCCATGTTGTATTGTACTCACCTAGCAGAGTTATGTATTGTCGATCCTCCCACCAATATTCTCGTTCCACCGGGTCCGCCAGCTGGATCTGATGCCAATCGCTGATTCATCAAAGCCACTGCCCTTCCTTCTTCATATGTCGTTCCTCCTAGCATGAACACGATAATATCCTGTGGTCTACAGTACTTTAGCTGGACTAATCTACACAGATACAAGGCCTGCTCACCGCTGCGACCTCGCATTCTCGTCTCCTTCCAAAAATGGATAACTTGTTTCCCGCAATCTCCCCTTCAGCAGTAGATCTAGCGTTTGGGACAAATGCGGTGTGTGTTGTGTATAGACATTTTCAACCCCCTAGATAATCAGCACCAATCCAATCACTCCAAAAGCAACCCACCTTCAGACCCTTTAAAGCGCTCTTTCCCCTCGAAAACAAATTCTCATTGGCAAACAAATCATCTTGCCGTATATCCGCTCCTGCAAAGTTGAGCATGACATATACCAATCTGGCTCGATCTGCCGATACTCCATTCATAATGAGTTGGTCGACTACCTGACTGATTTGATTACCGATGAGTTTCTGATATCGAAGTGCGTAAAGGATAGCTAATCGGAGTTTATTCGATTGTGGGACTTTTGGCGATGCCAGCAGTGTCATTACGCTCTGTTCAGATGTTAGCGATCCTAATGAAGATTCCCATTGAGATTTCGACTCGCCCTCAAATCTGCTTGATGACTTTCTTGACTAGCCAAACTCTGCTCCACCTCTGAAACAGCCAGCAAATCATCTCTTTCCACCAATCTACTCAACTCTCCTACAAGCGTTACATGTTTCGTCACATTCCCGCCCAATCGTCTGAATTCCGGATACTCCTCGACGAATCTTTTCATATCCGCAACGGTTTCGATTCTCGATGTAGCTGCCGGTCCGATCTTGGTGTTTTTAGCTTGATAATCTGATACGTAGGATGCGATGGCAGCACCCAGATCCCCAAAGTTGGCAAAAAGATTCTGGGCGTAGAAGGGATCTGATGTGGTAGAAAGGACAAGGTCCTGATGATTGTCAGCGGCCATCTCGACCTTCTGCCGGGATGTGGACGTGCCCTCAGTTCCAGCTTCTCTTCCTGCTCTATCCGTACTCGACCATTTGTGATACCGCACAGCTCATGGACCATCGCTTGATACGTCCACTGCGAGAGTAAAGGTGTCACAGGGTCATTCCGTCGATCTGTCGAATCAGTACCACCGATTTGTGAGATCGACACACTGACCTAGAATCAATAGCAGAGGCGCAGGTCCTGCACTTGGCCGAAATTCGAACAACTCTCTATACGGCGGATGTTGCATCGCCGCCTACGGATGTCAGCTCATCATTCACAACAGGAGACGCGAGGACAGCTTACCTGAACCTCAATGGCCAACTTCCTTCCTGCCTGAGACATCCTCTCCCACCTGATCACAGGCCGCTTCTTTAAACTGAGTAAACTGGACAATATAGCTTTGGTGTGATTCGATAGAACAGGAGGAGGGAGTTGCATAGGCGAAGGAAGGAAGATTGGTGGCTATCAGTGTGTCAGTATCCCTCCACGATGATATCTAGGATCAAGAAGCTTGAGAAAAGGGACCCACATTTGGCGGTCCATCACCTCCATCTGCAAGAGCTGCTTGTGTCAAGGTAAAGTGAGAGTTATACTGAGCTAGATAATCGGCAAAGTATTCCTATGGACAGTCAGCTTCATTATTCCAAGATTTGCGACAGATAGAGCTCACCTGAACCTCCTTCACGACCTCGAATTCGTCCACGGTTGCCATTTCTTCTATTTGAGATTTACTCAATGTATTTGAGAAGTCTATTCATCAGTTCTTATCATTTGTCTTATGGTATCGTTGCTCACAGAACCAGTATCCTCCGTATCTAGGTCTCGCTAATTCCTGTTTAACCCATTCTAGCGATTCATCTGAAGGCGATAGGAAAGCTACACATGAAAGGTGATTCAACGGTTCTCGAGACGTGCTAATGATGTAAGCCTCATTCTGATGTGGGAGATTCAGCTCACTTGTCAATACGATCCGTCAGATATACCTCATGCGATAGAAGCTCGCTCTGGGTCGTTACTAGCGATACTATCGGTGTCTGATTATCAGCGAGGAGAGGGTATAGCCGAAGGAAGACTTACAGTGTGTGAATCCAGTAAAAGCACCTTCATCCCTGGTACTTCTGAGATCATCTTGGAGATGTAGGTCTGTACAGCTTTCAACACGTCCATTTTGTCACTGCTTTGATTACTGTTGTACGAAGGATGACTGCTATATGGTCGGTGAAGTGATTAGAATGACTGTTGATGCGGTGAGGCCCCGCAATTGAGCTACGGCTAATGTGGCGGAAGTCTCGTCATTGAAAGACTTCTACGTGGTTGTAAAATGTTTGGACATGCTCAAGGATACAACTCGGCATCCAGTCGACCACTCGGGTGAACCAGTAGATAACAACCGCCGCACCAAGATCGACGTGAAACAATGCATTGTCGTTATTTGAATCGTTACTACTAAAGATACAAAAGATTTCTTCTCTTTCAACATCTATCTATCTAATTACAATTCATCTCTAGACCACTTGGACTTTTCCTTCCCAGACAGACTTCGAAAAAGCCAACTCCTCATTGATTTTCTCCTCCATCTCGGTCTTTCTTCCTTGTATCCACTCATCCCGAACGTCCTTGGTGACCTCTAGACCCTCAAAAATCTTGGTCGCTTCATTTTCGATGATTTGGGTGTACAACCCCGCAAGCTCTACCGAAGTCTCTCCAACACCAGCAAAATCGCCTTTGATAGCCGTCAACATATCGCAGAATGACCATAGATTGTGTTTTGAGCCATCGACAGTGGTGGTAGCGACGACGGGTGGCAAAACATTGATTCTGTTGATAGTACCTTGGACGAGGGCAATTGAAGAGTCAGATTGGGCGATATCAACATGTTGGATAAACGTCGTAGAAGTAGTAGAGAGTGTAGTGATCTTCCTCGTAGGAAGGGAGTATGGTCCTGTCGAGGTCCATTGTTCTAACGTTTGGATGTTTGATCGAGAGATGATTTGGTAGATAACTTGACGAGCATTATCAGCGGCATGTTGTAGGTAAGCGTATTTGTTGATCATCGACCAGTCGTTATTTTCTTGATCGACAAGTGTAATTTCGACAAGTTTAGGGAAGAGAAGAGTATCAGTCGGTATGGAAGATAAGACGGAAGAAAGTGATGAGATGTCTTTGAGGATATTCATTGGCGTCTCGACGTCTCTGGCTGAGGTAAGGGCGAGCTTAGGATTGACTAGCCGTAATGATTGAACTCGAGAGAGAAGTTGGACCTTAGACTCCCTTTCAGTTGAGGTGGTGTTAACGCCAGTGAAGAAAGATCCAAGGTCGGGAACGATGGGGTGGGAGTAGAGGACTCGACCTGCGGTATGGTAGAACAACTAATATCATCAGTATGATCATCCTATGTCATGGTCTAAGACGAGACGTACAGAGCTAACTCGCATACAGTTAGCGAGATCTTGTTGATCACATTGTTGCCAGACTTGATCAAGAGCAGGCTCAGGTGGAGTTCTCGATACTTGAGTCATAACTCTTGACCAGATCTCGATGGGTAGAGTAGGCAGGGTGGGTAAAGTAGTAAAAGACATGTTAAAGAGCTGAGTATTGACCGTTCTTGTCTTTATATCCGAGTTTGAAGTTCAAAGAAACAGAAGCGATAAGTAAAGAATCAAACACTCCGCAACTCCCTTCTTTTATATCATCTACACACGACAAAAGAGGGGTGGATCCTATTCATTCAAGCTGTGTTGAGCTATGTCGTGGCGATGATCAGCCATGATAAGCTGTACTAGACTAGTGACCCTCAAAACCTCCGCATCAATCCTTTCATGGATCATCCAAGGGCCTAGAACAGAGTGGGGGCGATCAAACAAGCTGTACATGCTGTGTTCATCCTGAAACACAACGAATGAAAGGGGTAACCCTCCTTTTCCCCGATATAGGAAGACACCTCTAGTCGTTCCTGAAACAAGGTCTGTGTATTTGATCGATCAATTGGAACTCTATCTCTGATTGGTTAATTACTTGATTAGATATTGATCTGTCAACGCAAAAGCTGATGTTCATGCTGTGCTATAGAACCGATGGAAGGTGTATACCATGTATGGGAAAGGCATATCTACAATGCCATCAAAGCTGAAATATTTGATCCCGCTTTACATCAGTCCTTCAACTTAGCGTTAGCGCAAACAGAGATTGCACCCGTATGATGAGCTTTGACAGGAGCTCCTTCAGCCACTAAGTGTAGTCTAAACTCTCTTGTATGGTTCACTGATCGCGCTAACATAGTGTCCTCGCCATCATCTCCTTTCCCCCACTCTGGCGCTCTGAGTGATCTGATATCCTCTCGCGCATTGGCCTTGTGAACAATCAAAGGAGCGAAGACCATGACTCTCCAGAGATATGCATGGTATCCCACGATCCCAAACCCACATCTAAACCTCATTCTCCTTTTCCCAAGCTAAAAACGCCTCATGCAACTTCTCCTGTACTTTCTGTTCCTTCACCAATTTCTTTCCTTGACTTTTCGGCACTTCTTTCCCTTCCGCATCATGTGTCGGTATCCCATTATCATCCCACTGGCTATACGTCCCTTCTGGTACTGTAGGTGGCTTGAACATATCTTTAGGGTCCAATCGCCCCTTTTCAAGTTGAGCTAATCGTTTTTCTTCTGCTGCAGCGGCGTTGGCAGCTTTCTTCGCCGCTTTATCCGCTGCTATGGCTGCTTTTTCTTCTCGTTGTCGGATGAGAACGGCGGGATCCACAAGTTTATACAGTGCAGCGCCATCTGGAATGGATCAGTATAAGCTTGTCGAAAAGTAGCTTTGATGACTTACCCGCTCCTTGTCCATCGTCTAGCTGTACTCCCAAGTTTACAAGATCTTGATCTCTGAATCGGTCACAAAGTGCCAAGATCTCCTTTGACGATTGACCAGCGATAGCCAACTTCCGAACATCGTCTCGGAACGACGACAACGCTTGCAGGTATTTATCCAGTTGAGCCTCAAACTAAGACTGTCAGCTTCAACTTGCAAGGAATACGCATCAGCTTACATCGGCACTACCGACGGCACTCTCTCCCTCTTTACCCCAGCCGAGAGAAGTCTCTCCACCCTCTCCTAGACCGAACATCCTCAATTGTCTCGAGACCCAAATAGCGATATTCTCAATGACACCCGCATTGTATGTCGTCGATCGAGCAAAGTACACGTTCGTTTTAGCAATGATATCCAGCAAAACGCCTAACGCAGCAGGGGTATTGAATGAATCACAGAGCGTTATCCTGAAATTATCTTGGGCTGTGTGGAATCTGAATTGTTAGCTCGTATAAATTACTCAGTAGGAGACAGCTTACTCTGACATCAACGTCCGTTCGGACTCGTCGTAGTGGTGTTTACCATCCCCTGAAGGGCCTTTACCAGCTTGACGTATTCGAGCTTTGACATTGGTGAAAAAGTTCTGAGAGTGTCAGTCTCCCTGTGCCAACAGATATAGTACTATTCTCACATCTATCGTCTCCTCCTTCGCCTTGACATCCGACAAGAGATCCCTCTTAAAATCCATCTTGGCATTCCAGGTCTGTAACATGAACGCGAGTCGGAGCTGTCTAGCAGAATAGTCTCTCAGAGCCTCCTACGGGAACGTCAGTGACTTTTCGTCACACGGGACCAAACGAGATCCACTCACATCAATGGTGATAAAGTTCTTCAGCGATTTACTCATTTTTAATCCTTCAATATGTAAATGACCAGTATGTAAGAAATAGTTGACCCATTGTTGACAGCCGTGATAGGCCTACTGGCATCAATCTACCACCCCAGAACACCAGTTTTGGAAAACCGCCTACCTCCGCTTGAGCCAGTTCATTATCGTGATGCGGGAACATCAGATCCACCCCTCCTGAATGTATATCCATGCCTTCACCAAGGATCGCGCTGGCCATCACTGAACATTCGATATGCCATCCCGGTCGTCCTTCTCCCCATGGCGATGCCCAAGCTGGTTCTCCAGGTTTCGATTTAGCTTTCCATAGAGCGAAATCTGCCGCTTGTCTCTTTCCTTGTGATAGTGTCAATGCGCCTATTAACATAAGTCTTGTGGATACAATGTTAGACCTCGATAACACTCACCTTCACCCTCATCTATCAACTTCTTGTTGCCCTTACTTCCCGGCTGCAATTTCGCATATTCATGTCTGACCCCTTCTCCTTCTGCTCCTTCGAATTTGGTAACGTCGAACCAAACACTTCCACCTCCTTCGTATGCAAATCCATTCTCTATTATCTTTTCGACAAACGAGACAATCTCCGGGACGTATTCCGATACTCGAGTAATCGTGTCTGGTCTTTCGACATGTAACCTATTCATATCTTCGAAGAATTTAGCTTCCCAGTGTGAAGCAAGGGTTCTCGAGACTGAAATGGGGTCTTGAATAGTATGTGCCAGCTGTGTTTGATCAGCTAGTGAGTGAAATACCAAATATTTAGCTCACCGTTTCACCAAGATATGGGCCTAGTACATCCGCGGCACCCTCTGTCAAATCCTTCACGACATCACCAGAGATTTCTCCACTCGACAACTTCTTCTCGGCTGTTCTTATAGCCGCACTCGATTTGGTCAGACTCGTCAAGTACATTCCAAATTTCTCCTCTTTCTCCCTTGCGGCTTTCGCAAATCTCTCATCTGATTGATCTTTGGCAACGATGGCGTCAAAGTGTTCTATCGAGGTCGAATTGGGCTCTGGAGCCGGAACATCTGATGGTAAACCTTTGAGCAGTTTTCGTTCGAAGAAAGTTGTGAAAGCGGTTTGAGTGGTAGATATCAATTCAGAAGTGAGTGTGGGGTTGGAAGAGATGGTTTCATGGAGTAAATGTCGTTCTCGGGCTCGAAGGATGATCTGAGAGGAGTCAGCTATCAGCCACTTGGGCGTGGTTTGAAGCTGACGAACCTTATCATCTATATCCGTGATGTTCATGACGAAATTCACATCATACCCAAAGTAATCTCTCAGGATCCTCCTAACAATATCCTGAGTAAGATAGTTTCTACCCAGTATTAGCTCAAGTCGGTATGAACCATAATATATGACCCACCTCGCATGACCCATATGAGAACTATCGTATACTGTTGGACCACAATTATACCAATCTACTCGTCTTCCTTTGGTAGGAATGAACTCTTCCTGAGCATCGAATCAGCTCACGGCCAGCTTGTTCATACTCAAAGTCTTGCACTGACCTTTGTTCGAGTCAAGGAATTGTAAACTTTCAGAACGGGCTCTTCGATCGTTCGTACGGGTCTAATCCATTCCGGCATATTGGATCCAGAGGCTTTAGCAGGAGCTTCAGTGATGATTGACATGGTGAATTGTCGACGGGTAGTTACCGATATAGTCGGATTGAAAGCGAGACGAAGGGGTAAAGATTGGAGTGATGAACCGGTAAAGAAATAACGAGTGTATGTGGATAATGACTGGAAAGTTGAAATCCTGGTAGAGAGCATACAGTGAGATCCAGAATGGTCTCTTCTAATCTATCGAGTAGTGGTATCCGGCTTAATCCAGAAATATTGAGAGATCTACAGACTATCCAGACCAGACTCGAATTCGCTTCCGAAAACAGACACTTTGATCTTGCGAGCCTAATTGACGCGTTTCATGTGTAGGCGCTTGCCGAGCGCCTATGCTTGACTTGAGACGTGGATTGTTGTCGCGTGTTCACGAGCTGTAACTCAAGGCATGCTATAGACGTTAATCTGAGATATTACGAGCTCGTATTGCCCTTCGTCATGTTCGCGAGAGCTTCTTCGATACTGCTGGTCTTATCCTTGACGCTATGCCTAATACTGCAATCGGTACAAGCGGTAAAGTTCGAGTTAGTAGCTGACCGGAACCCAAGTCCAAGTAAGTGCATCGAATCTGAAGGGTGTAGTTCCTAAACTGACCGACTTCAGAATGGTATGTAGTGGTCAAAGTATACGTTCGGGCCATAACTCATTATCTACTATAGCATATGGAACTTTGCCTCGGCTCACTCCCTAGTTATCGTTACTGCCAACGCACCGTATAGTAATGGACAAAGAGTGGATATCGAAATCTTAGATGGATCGGAACACGGTAACGTGTATCTGTCGAAGAAGGCGAGTCAGGATATGGTATGCTTCGAACTGTTCCTAACGTTATCAGGACATTAAAGGCGAAACGAGATTAGCTATAACGACACATGAATCTGCGGATGTCGGAGTTTGTATAAAGAATCACCTTGAATGTGAGTAGACTGGCTAACATCTCGCTTCAAGCTGATATTTGTAGCTGGGGGAAACCAGAGATTGACAAGGACAGTAGAGCTAGATATAGATATTGGAGCAGATGCGGTGGATTACAAGTAAGCTATGGATTATTCTAATGAGGACAAGCTAATCATCGTAGCGCTATCGCCAATCAAGAATCTCTATCGATATTGGAAGTAGAAATGAGGAAATTAGAAGCAGTGACAAAAGAGATTGTGGATGAGATGGGATATCTACAAAGAAGAGAAATGAGAATGAGAGATACGAATGGTTGGTGGACAATCTGTCCAAGTGGAAGACTTCAAGACTAATGGTATTGTAGAAAGCACGAACGAAAGAGTCAAATGGTTCTCAATCTTGCTCATGTTGGGTATTGTTGGACTAGGCGCATGGCAGGTACGTTATCCTATCCTGTTGATTACAAAGTG
>JALPCA010000538.1:0-10102 GCA_026538345.1 Cryptococcus sp. GC_Crypt_4 | reverse complement strand
TCCGACCAAAACTTTCCTTCAGGAGAACTCCTTATATCCCTCCAAGACCACTTTTTCCCTGTCAACTCTCTCAGTTCCCCATCTGTCAACCCTTCTCTCAGCGTAGTACCTCGAGTCAACGATTTCAAGCGGTTATGTAGATGATAGGAATTATGATGAAATTGGCGAAGTATTAATCGACCTGTCCGAATAGCATGATCTTGGCTACTTTCTTCAGCATCATCCAGTCTGTCGTCCTGGAAAGCAGCATGGCTATCCACATCGTCTTCATCGTCCTCATTAGTGTCTTCACCAGGTAATCTCGCGTCTTCTTCGCCGTCCCCTAACCTTATTTCCCCTCTCTCCGTAATCACCTCACCCCTCCCAACGGCATATTCACATACTCCCATACAGAGCTTCCATACCCTCTCCCAAACTTCGAAGACTAATAACCAGACACCTCCAGATTTCGAGACTGTTTGTCCAATAGTGACGGATGAAGGGGAATGTTCGAGGAGAAGAAGAGATCGATATAGAGGTAAATCATGAAATTGGTAGGTTATCGGTGTAGTCTCTCCGGGTGTATTCGACGGGATGAGCAGAGTCGGTGCAGTGGTATTTAGATCAGTTGGGATCTTCGTAGTAGAAGATGAAGCTAAGGATGAGGAGGAGGGCGTAGGTGAAGAAAGGTCAATGAAGAGATCATAAGCTGAAGTATGATTTCGATATATCGCATCGGAAGTAGCTGGGATTGTCAGCTTCTCAGTGTTAGACGCTCAGTTAAGCTCACTAGCCACCCATCCTCCTTGCTTTTTCTTCATATCGTCAAGGTCCATCAATCCCACATTCCCAAGCCATTTCAATCGGTTTTGATTTCTAGCAGAATTGGGCGAAAGGGAAATTGCTTGTAGACAATAAGCGAATGCGCCGAGGGGAAGAAGTGGTGGAGGAGAGTGGATGAGCTGAGAGAATTAGCTATGATGAGTGAAGCGAGATATGGATCTGAGAGTTAGCGGAGACGTACGATACGTTTACCGGTGATAGCGTATTTGTATACGGTAATGATGGTAGGACCAAGGATGGAAAGTAGTGATGGTAGATAGCTAATCGGGTGTTCGACCTGTACAGTCTCAGCACCCTCTTCTGATGAACAGCTCCTGGATCTCTTAACTTACGTCTGGCACCCCTCTTCCATCCACCAAAGTCCTTATCCCCTTGAATTCCAACTCACTCCTACTCGTACTCTCATATTGAACTTTATTCTTCTCCCACACTCCATCCAGGACAATCTTCGTTCGCTCAGAAGCAAACAACGATTCACCCCCATCTTCCAATATATCGTAGATCGCCTCTAATCTCCCTTTTAGCCCAAACAACTGATCAACCTCTCCAGACCTCAAGACTACGCCCAACGTTCCCATTCGCCGGCCACGACCTATATCGTTGGTCTGGACATTGCGGAATAGACCAATACCTGGTAGAGATTCTGGACCATGGGCTATTGGGATAAGATCTGAATTGAGAATGTGTAGACCAGACGGTAGTGTGGTATGTTCAATGCGACCTGGTGGTAAGGCTGTAGATTGATCAACCGGAGTGACAAATGTGAACAGGAAGAGCAGTATCAGCCAGCTCAAACCGAACTTCATAGTACTCACATTCATCCAGAGACTTGTAGTATATCACAGATTGACCTTTGATATCGTCAAAATAAGTCAAGAATAGCGCAGCGAGAGGAGGGAAAGATCCGATCGTACTGGTCGCATCCGAACTCGACATGATGAATGTGACTGCCGATAATCACTGCTGACAAGCTTCCAGATGTTCGACTACACTGTGTGATGGCTCAGCTCTCTATAATAAACGGGATATGTCCCCAAATTTGACAGGTAGATAGAAGTTGACTTTGGGATGTCCGAGATGATGTAGAGTTCTACTCAGGCACGGTTGTTTTGACATTTCACGTTTCGGATTGCGCAGATTTCAACGATGGTTATAGGATCATGCATGTAGTATTACATGATAAACAGATACAATAAGAGTACAACTTGGAGCAACGTAGTCTGAATTCGTTTCAATGTTGCTTTGAATCTTCTTCGTGATATCTCTGTATCCAACGCTGTTGAGGAACTCGATGCAGTGGCAACCTCTCCGCCGGGTTTAACACCAATAACTATAACCTGTCAGCTCTACCGCATATCGTATTGTGCGACTGAACTACCTTCATTATGAAATCCCTCGCTTCTACCGAGACATACTCAGGGAATTGTACATCACATCGACATATCCTCGATTGGACCACTGAATGATTAGCTTCGTCTCGATTATGCGGAAAAACACGTACATCTCGGCCCGGTCGTCCTATCAGCAGCGAAGGGTTCTTCTCCACAAATAAACTCGTATGTGAGAACTCCAAGAGCCTACAGAGTCAGTCACAATGCTTCAATACAGGTTAAGGTCATGCGATGTACCCATATATCGATCGCTCTGCCATATGGTTGACCTAATACCATTTCCGGTGAGACGTATGACAGCGTGCCCGCTATTGTCCTTTGGCTGGTATAATTTTAGGACCCTGCCCATCTGTGGTCGAAAGAGTACCTACCTATCCTTTTCGGGCGAGTACACAGACCATCCGAAATCGCCTATCTTTATATCTCCATTCAGGCCTATCTATCGCTCAGCCCATCGACCACATCACTGTCTAAGATATACATACCCAAGAGTAGGTTTTCCGGCTTGATATCCCGATGAATCACATTCTTCGTGTGGAGATAAGCCAAACCATCTGCTACTTGACGGATATACTAGATCTGATCAGCTGGATTTTCAATATCTCCACTATGTAGCTTACTCTACTACTCCTCCGTTCGGAAAATCGACCTGCTTTTGCTAACAATCGATATATCTCTCCTTGACCTATACCCATCAGCTCGAACCTGTTATACTCTGGACAAAAAGCTAACCCGCATACTCCATCATCAGAAATATTCGGTTCTTGTCGTGAAACCATCCATATAATCTGACAATATTTGGGTGTCTGGATCATCAGGCTCGTCTCCCGAAAAACATAAGCTAGACCGACCTAAGCTGTTGCATGATCTACTAGATTTCAGCAAAATCCAGTTCACAACCTACAGCCTGTAACGAAGAGAAGTGACCTACGTCGATCTCCCGGCGAACCTGGGTTGTTACGCCCTGATCAATCACTTGATCTTTTGTTAAACATTTTAAAACCAGGATGAAAGGCTCAGCGGGAGCTTTCACTCGTGCCAGATAGACTTTACCGAAATGGCCTTAATATCATCAGTGCAATTTATCATATAAGTAAGTAATACTTACCCTTGCCCAATGGCCGACCAATGTCAAAGTTGGTCAATGACCATTCTTGAGATGGACCGACACTGTGATAATTAGTCAAGTTCTGTCGATATGACTTGCTCACGATTAAGGTCACAAACTTGACGCCCGTCACTTACCTCCTTATCACATTGTCCAGCTCTTCTCGTGCTGTTCTTCATTAATCACTAATCTGTTCCTTGGCGCCCGAAGGTTCTCCTGCAGACTCAAATCCACCATCATACGACCCGATACCTCTCGTTTCCGTCATACTCAGCTAGACACTTGTTTTTCTCAGAATCCTCGGCGCATCTCTCAATCCGTGTGAGACTAGATTCTGCTACAGAGTCATGTAAGCCGAATAAGGACTGGCAGTCACTCATCTGGATTTGTTGACAACATGATGAAATCACGTGATCTGAGATTTCAGTTCGGGTCGCGGTCGAGGGTTCAAGAGATTATCTCATGGTTATCGTGCATGTTCAGGCATACCACGTATTTACCACACTCATAGGTGAAGCCATTCGGAAAACATCAAGCCAGCATACTTAACAAGAATCCCGTAAAAGGATTTAGCGAGCCAAAAAACAACCCGATGCCTCACCTTCCCGACCCTTCCACTACGACTCACACCCCATTCCGACTTACCGAGAAACATTTCAAGAACCGTTCTAAACCACATGCCCTTCCTTCACTACGTCAACATGGTGTCATCGATTTATCCCAACCGGAATTTCAAGACTCTGACGAGGTGTGGAAGTCTCACTGGTGGTCACCATTGAATGAAACGGGGGGTAAGGTGAAGAAAGGTAAAGAGAGAGCGAGGGGTGAACGACCTGATGCCGAGGTACCGGACGGAGTGAGAAAGATCACATTGAGCGATGGACGACTAGCTTTTGTCATCACGGAAGGTGGGTTCTTCCCAAATGGTGAGAGAGAGATAGCGCTGATGATTTCAGGATGTATTTTGATACCTCAATACTTGGATGTTCAGAGACAATTGGAACTGGTCAAATCGGCTTTGACACAATATACCCTTCCTCCAAATCCATTATCGCTTTCGACACACTACAATCTTCCTCCTAATCTATTCTCGCTCTATGCGGAAGACTCGCCCGAGCTTATAAAACCATTAGCGGAATCTCAAACCTCTCGGCCGACTACATCACAGACTTCCACCTCCCTGGAGACTGAAGCAAGCAACAGTGGAAACTCGAGCAAAGGTACAGGAATATCAACAGGACTTCGCCAGACAATCGAAACGGAACCTGCAGCTGTAATGGGTTATCAAGAGATTTTAGCTAAAAATAAGACTTGGATAGGGGATTTAGCCAGTGATAAGCTAAAGTCGAAAACGGCAGCGGAGCTGATAAAAGAGATGAGATGGGCGAATCTCGGATGGATCTATCAGGTATGTTATGGTCTTACCGAGACCACACATTTCTAACTTCGTTGATAGTGGTCGACAAAGGCATATGACTTTACACCAGATGTGCCGATTCCGTTTCCAGATGATTTGAGGGTGATCTGCCAAGAAGTCGTCGGGAAAATGCCTTGGGATCAGGTATTCAATGATGGGGTGACACTAGTACCCGAGTGGGCGAGTTGGAGAGAAGATTACGGTGAGTTTGAATGACCCAATCATTGTGACAGAACCGAATTCTGACTCCCTGTAGCCCCCGATACGGGTATTGTCAACTTTTACCAGCTGAATGATACTCTAATGGGTCATGTGGATAGGGCAGAGTGAGTGTACTGAAACCCAGCAAACAGGGGTAATGCTGATTAGCCAGACTGGACCCGTCACGGCCGCTCGTATCAATCTCGTAAGTTGTTGATTTGCGTCTGTAACCAGTCCCTGATCACATGGAGCCTCGGTCACTCTTGTATCTTCCTACTCGGATCTTCGTCTCGGAATGATGCGCCGACACCCATCATACTTCGATCAGGGGACATACTCATTATGTCTGGAAAGGGTCGACAATCATATCATGGTCAGTTCGAAAGTGTCGACGAAGGCTCGTGATTAGACTGACGATACACAGGTGTACCGCGCATAATGGAGGGAACACTGCCATCGCACTTCCAGCCAGATGATACAGACAACCAAGAGATGTCTGCGGTCAAGCGATTCATCCAATCTGCCAGGATCAACATCAATGCCAGGCAAGTGTTCCCGCCTGGTTTCGAAAGACCGGACAAATTATAATGCATTGCAATGATGGTAATACAACTTTGGTGATAATACAGCGGATCACAAGATAGTTCACGTTGATGGTTCACAAGATGGATGCCAGCATACCCATCTCCCTTTCTCTTTTTTGAGCGTGTTCTCCGCATGATCCTCCTTCACCTCGTCCTCTGTCGAGGCATCTACTAGCCATCCCGTAGCGCCATAAGGGAGTCCATCTGGTACGCGTAAATATGCTTTACAGTGGAGACAGGGTTGTGAAATGATATCCGACAGTGAGGTCAGGCGATACTATGTTACATAAGATATTGCCACCTTGGAACGAGTTGGATTGCTCAACTCACCAGCAATTCAGATAGGGGTAGTCTTAGATCAGTCAAATGTTTGCTCAACATCCGATGAGGTCCGAAAGTCGATTGAGCGTGAATCGGTTTAGACTGCCCATCAACACATATCCTTGTATTGTCGATCACGGACGACTTACATCCCCCTCATTCTTCCCGAATATCTTCACACTGTCAACCTCCATTCCATCCTTTCCTCTTGATAACACCCAAGCTGATCCTACATCTTGAATCTCAAGCCAAATTGCCGTATTGTCATATCTCAATTCAGCGATACCGAACCCTTTGTCGTTATACATGCGCACGGCATCGTTTCTCGTATTCACACTTTGAAATGGCGAGTCGTAGGGTACAGATGGCCGAATAATCGGTTTAGACGTAGATGAGGAGGTCGAGCCTGGAGATTGACGTCGATAGTGAATTTTAGGTGGAAGTGGTATAGGAGGTAGAGGCGGTAGAGAAGATGGCCCTGGAGGGTCTAATACATAGCCTAAAAGGGTCAACGAGAATCTCAGCAGATATAGATATAGCTACACACTCGACGACCCCGCTAATAGGTTCGCGCGTAGAGTATCAAATGACTCATATGCTCTTCTAGCTTCAGTAATGATCAATCCGGATGGTGCTCCTGGTACCGTCAAAGTTGAAGGGTGAGGGAGTAAAGGTAAAGGAACAACGTGTATAGGTTCAAGATCCGACATGATGATCTGACAGATAGATAGATACAAGAGATACAAGTTGTTGAATGCGAGATAACACTGAGAGTAGCCAATATCCGAACTGATGTTTCAGCCTGTGGTTACAGCTAAGCGGACATTGCCGATGGATGAAGGCGGGATCAAATTCTCTGGACGCGTTTTACGCGACTGTCCAATGTCCAAATATCAGATTCACCTCGACTATCGACATTACTTTATATCATTGACCCGTTGCAGACCGTCGCAGTTGGTCAAAACTCGATCACGGTCGTACACAAGATCTTCATCCATCTCATTAGCCAATTCGACACACTATGGCAGTACCTGAAGAACAAGCTCGGAAAGAGCTAGGAGAGCTCTTCCACGGAGCAGTGACGGATCACCCAGACGTCATGGCGGAATGTAAGTCCAGGAGAATTAACTTGCTTCCTCATGATATAGTGCGCTGACCATAATAGGTCTGTCCATACTTCGTTTATACAACATGCCACCTTCCAACCTTTTCTACAAATACGAGGCATTCCTCTTATCCCGGCCATCTGGTCTCCGAGCTAAACTGTCAACGATGACCCTGGACACAGCGAGAGAGTTACGACGAGAGATCCAGAGAGAGCATCAAGCCAAGGTGGTTGCGTCAAATGCTGCCGTTACTCATGAGACGCCCAAGGCGGGAGCCAGCGTGGGAGTCAGGAAAGGGAAAGGAATGGGTGATCTAGGTGGATTGTGTGTACTCCCTCTGCTTGTTATGTGAAACTGTAAGCTGATCAACTTAGTCTTGATGGTCTATCGACACCGGTGAGACCGAAAAGTAAGGCGACTCCAACCTCGAGGATACCAAATACTTCGAATAATGGTGCTTCGCCTTCGAATAACCTCACGCCAACTGCAAACTCGTTCGCTACGCCTTCAAGAGGCGGACTTACTCCCACTGGACCTAATGCGAGTAGTTATCGGCCTGGTCCTTCAAAGCTCGCTCCACCGAATATCACCCCTATGGGAAAACTGGCACCTTCAAGTCCAATATTGGGAGATTCACCAGCGACGTAAGCTGCTTGAGATATGATGACACCCAAGTTGACGGCTCTAGGCTTACGCCTCAAAATACCCAACCATTTCATTCCCGACCACAACCTAACTCACTAGTCGAAACTCTTAACCCCCATTTACCGTCCTCTTCCTCCGGTATACCACCTTCAGTGACAAGATCTCGGATCTCCCTTGAAACCTTTGCCGACCCAAAAGATTACAACTACAGATACATGTTTGAGAAGATATCGCAGCGTTCCGAATCGTTAGACGACATGATTGACGATTTTGCCGAGGCGATCAAAGACGCATATGGTATAACAGAATTAGGTGACCCGCATTATGTCTCTGAAGAATCGATATATACAGTCGGAAGGATATTATCTCCACCTACAGATAATTCAAAAGTCAATGTCGGAAGTTTATACCTTGAAAGCTCGAGATTACTGGGTTCAGGAAAAAGAGTTGGGTTGAAATTCAAACCACAGGGCGAATTGAAAGTGAGAGGAGGGGCTCCGGGCGTTAAGGGATTTGGATTGTTTCCAGGTTGTTTAGTCTGTGTTAAAGGTCGGAATGGAGGTGGAGGGTCGTTTGTGGTAGAAGAGGTTTTGATGGTGAGTCTCAGTGTTTTGACTCCTGTCTACTCAGAGAGAAAAGCTCATCAGTGTAGGCTCCACCAAGTGCTTTAGCTGAAACGGCATCGAGTAAATTACTGGACTATCAACATGGAGATAAATTGGCTGGAGAACCAGTATCGATGGTTGTAGCATCCGGACCGTTTACCCTAGACGACGATCTGGCTTACGAGCCACTATCAGCCTTGATTGATGTGGTGGTGGACGAAAGACCGGACGTCCTGATACTGGTGAGCCAAGAGATATGACTTGACCGTTCAAAGCTAATCAACTATAGCTCGGACCATTTGTCGATTCTCAACACCCCCTGATACAGATGGGAGCAGTTGATTCAACGCCGACAGAGCTTTTTAAAGATCGGATATCGTCACAAATCTCAAGGGTACTGAAGAATTCTCCGGGAACGTCCGTGATACTCGTCCCAAGTATACGCGATATGGTCAGTCGACATATGGCATTCCCGCAGGCGATGCTCGACAAGGAGAGTTTGGGTCTACCTTTGGTGAAGGTAAGCTGATCCAGCTATCAGCCCGCTGGAGTGTAGCTAACATTCCCTCCTAGCGAGTACAATGTCTCCCGAATCCCTGGACATTCACAGTCAACGAAGTTCTCATCTCCCTCACCTCTGTCGATGTCTTGTTCCACTTGAGGCGAGAAGAACTATTCACCCGTGCTGAAGAAGCTGAACCGACAAATGAGCCTGAATCAAAAGACCCAATGGCGAACTTAGTGAGACACGTTCTGGGTCAACGGTCTTTCTATCCTATCTTCCCTCCACCAGAGGTACATGCGAGTGAGGTGAATCTAGATGTCACGCATTATCCGCTGTTGAAGATGGATGGACCTGCCCCGGATATCTTGATCGTTCCAAGTAAACTCAAGCATTTCTCAAAGGTGAGCAGAGGTGCGCTGATTGCAATATGTAATCTGACATTCGACTCAGATTGTCGATTCGACGCTAGTGGTCAACCCTGCTCACGTTTCAAGAGCACATTCAGCGGGAACATTCGCCAAGATCGTGGTTCATCCTACGCCGCGAGGTCAATTGGAAGATGCCATGGCTGTCGATGGCCTAGATGAGGATCTGAGAGAACACAACCTATGGGAAAGGGCCCGATCAGAGATCTGGAGAGTATAGGTGATGGAACATCATGCTCATAATCACGTGTACGATGCAATGCATATATGGGTTGTTCTTCTCTGTGCTGGCGATCTCTCACGCTGTCTTCTCTGTTGTAGCTTCCACAGTCTCATCCTTCGCTTCGACTGTGACTATTGCACTGCCATTTTCCACCTTCAACTTCTTGGCGGCAGGAGCGGTGAATCCTCCTGTCGAGCCAAATCCGCCACTCCCTCGAACAGTGTCGTCCAATTCCTGATCGTCAGCGTCAGCTGGGGGCTGATCAAAGTGAAGACTCACTTCAACTTGTTTTAGGACAGGTAGGGATATCCTCTCCAGAATCAATTGAGCGATCCTATCTCCGGTGTTGACTGAACATCAGCGACGAAGAGTCTTGTCAGAACACGATATGTACCTTTAAAGTCCTCTTCAGAGTGATTGAAAAGTAACACCTTGACTGGACCTCTGTAATCTGAATCAATGACCCCTGCTCCAGTTTGGATCCCATGTTTGGCCGCTACCTCATCAGTTCCTCCTCTTCCTCGGTTCTCGCTAAGTCCTGATGGTCTGAACTCACCTAATCCCGACCTCGGGGCTATTCGTCCGTAATGTCCTAATGGAACGGCAATACTGATACCTAGATCCACCAACATTCTCCCTCTTGCTGGTATGACCTTGTCTTCACTTGAATAAAGGTCTAATCCAGCTGCAAAGGCTGATCCTTGACTTGGAAGTTGAGCGGATTGATTGAGTAATTTGACAGGTAGGTC